>CM065674.1:14370427-14404900 GCA_033220385.1 Triplophysa yarkandensis
TGGTCGTGTCTTGTGTGTGTGTGTGGTCGTGTATTGTGTGTGTGTGTGGTCGTGTATTGTGTGTGGTCGTGTATTGTGTGTGGTTGTGTGTATTGTGTGTGGTTGTGTATTGTGTGTGTGGTTGTGTGTATGTTTGTGTGGTTGTGTATTGTGTGTGTGTGGTTTCATGTATGTTTGTGTATTGTGTGTGTGTGTGGTTGTGTGTTGTGTGTGGTTGTGTGTTGTGTGTGTGGTTGTGTGTTGTGTGTGTGGTTGTGTGTGGTTGTGTTTTGTGTGTGTGTGGTTGTGTGTGTGGTTGTGTGGTTGTGTGTGTGGTTGTGTGGTTGTGTGTGTGGTTGTGTGGTTGTGTGTGTGGTTGTGTGTGTGGTTGTGTGTTGTGTGTGTGGTTGTGTGTTGTGTGTGTGGTTGTGTGTGTGGTTGTGTGTTGTGTGTGTGGTCGTGTCTTGTGTGTGTATTGTGTGTGTGGTCGTGTCTTGTGTGTGTATTGTGTGTGTGGTTGTGTGTTGTGTGTGTGGTCGTGTCTTGTGTGTGTGTGTGTGGTCGTGTCTTGTGTGTGTGTGTGGTCGTGTATTGTGTGTGTGTGTGGTCGTGTATTGTGTGTGGTTGTGTGTATTGTGTGTGTGGTTGTGTGTATTGTGTGTGTGGTTGTGTGGTTGTGTGTGTGGTTGTGTATTGTGTGTGTGGTTTCGTGTATGTTTGTGTGTGTCGTTATGTGTGTGGTTGTGTGTATGGTTGTATATTGTGTGTATGGTTTTGTGTATTGTGTGTGTGTGTGGCTGGGTTGAGGTAGATCCACTGATTTTTGATGTCATTTCCGATTGATTGATTGATTGATGGTTATGGTTTATGTTATATCTGTGCACGATTCTTAACATTATTTTACAGATCATCACTTTATCTGATCTGGAATGTGACTACATAAATGCTCGAGCCTGCTGCTCAAAGTTAAATAAAGTAAGTAAAACTTGTAATGTGCCACATTACTTGTCAACAAGATTTGCATTTGAAAGGTAAATCCAGAAGACGTAGACCACAAATCTGAGATGTTTTTATAAATCAAGAAACATTCAGAGAATAAGAAAACTGTGACATTGATCTCCTGTATGAGTTGTCAGATTACCTTGTGTTGTTTCTGTTTAGTGGATCATACCTGAGATGATAGGCCAGGCTCTGGCAACCGTGTTAATGCTGGTTTCCATGCATTGGTTTGTGTTCCTTCTTAACCTCCCTGTGGCAGCGTGGAATGTTTACAGGTAATCAGTCTGAAACATTTCTTAGAGAAAATACACAAACCTGAAGGATAACCTAACCACTAACTGCTTCTTTATGTTTGGTTAGGTATGTGAAGGTTCCCATGGGAAACATGGGAGTCTATGATCCGACAGAGATTCACAACAGAGGTCAGCTGAAGTCCCACATGAAGGAAGCCATGATCAAACTGGGCTTCCACCTTCTGTGCTTCTTTATTTACCTTTACAGGTAAAATAGACTCTGGCCTTACTGATTTGCAAAACAAATGATGCATCCGTATAGTCTCATGTAGTCAGCTGGGAAGCAAGCCTGTCAGTCCAGATTGCTATTTATTCTATGCTTTTATTCACAAAGACCTCCAAAAGTAAACAAACCAATGATGGGATTCATTTTAGGAGGTAGTGTTTTAAGTAGTGTAAAGATTATAACAGAAATACAACTGAAAAGGGAGAGAGAGTTTTTTCCCGCTCATTGATTGCTGCTTTTCAGAGGTTTTTGAATAGCGTTGGACATTGGAGATCAGTTATGTGCTATTTTTTTAAGGTGAGCTTCTAAAATAAAATCCCATGCCAGTGATATGATAACATTTGTATCTTTTTGGTATCTTTTGCAGCATGATCCTGGCACTGATCAACGATTGACCTGCAGCCGTTGACACAACAATACCCGCCAAACCATAAACTGGCCTTTGTTTTGTGAAAAATGCTTCATTCAAAAGAACAGCCCCATCTCTGCTGAAGATATCATCACTTATTTCATGACAGAACATTTTAGCCCACGTTTAGTGACCTCAAACCCCTGGATGAAGTGAGGAACTGGGAAACAGATGTCAGATGGTGTTTTTGTGATCATTTAACATCTATATGTTTTATGTGATGGACTTGATCTTGCACTGCTTCTCAGGGCTGAAGCATCAGAACAATCGCATTGAACCGTCGACCTTCAGCTTGGCAAATTAATGCACGCACAAGTTTCGTCCGGTCACCCTTTTGCCCGGTCAAACTTTTGCCCAAACACAGTCAGAGTTATGAAATTCAATTTTATTATTTTCAAATAAAATAAAGCCTATTTTAAAACCATTAACGGTTTTGCATTGTGATGGTATTTTAAAGTATTAACAGTTTTCCCAAGTTCTTATTGCGGTAATGTGCCATGGTTTTACAGTTCTTGTTATTAATGTCACAATGCAAAAAAAGGCTTTATTTTATAGATACATAAAGAGATTAAATAAGAATTGTTCTTTACTAGTTTTGTGAGGTCGACATATCCACCAGCGTGCATTTTTCAAAATCAATCGCTGGAGATTGCTTGTGTCTGAAAGGATTTCAGATAAATTGTTGGAATTTTTTTACTTAAAAACTGTCAGATGCTTTTATTATCTTAAGATTTTAGATGTAAATCCTTGTTCGTATATTTTTGATTTCTTGGGCCTGAAGGTAAAATGTAGGGTGAAATTTTGTTCTAAATTGGGAAATCTAAAAAACGGTCAAAATATTTAATCACAATAGATATAAAACATTTTGCTTGAGGGAAGTTTTATGTAGAAAATAGTCTAATTTAATCTCCAAGGCTTTATGGAGATGGTAATTAGAAAATCTGTCTATATTTAAAACTTTTAATACATTCAAAATGATTCCTTTTCTTTAAGCAATGTATAATTTCCTTCCTGCTAATTTCTGGAAAGAACATGTTAGGGGATTTTTAATGTTGGTTTACATATATAGTGTTCGGTAACAAGCTGTTTTAAAGTACAGAAGCGCTCCATTCCTCTAAGGTGTCAACACTACACAGCCCTGGTGATGGGTTCAACTGAAAGGTGTCACGTAATTTTCATTCTAACAAACAGTGTTGCCCTGCATTGGGCCATCTCAATAAGTGTTGCATCACAGTACCATCAACCGAAAGAGTTTACGATGTACGCATGTACTGTATGATCGTCATCACTTTGTGTATTTACATATGGGGTTTCTTAAATAAAAATATGAAATTGTTGTAGCATTTTTCCAAAGTTACACTGTCAAGCCACTGTTATGAGAAGACACTATATATCTGATGCAAGGAACCACTGTGAACAGTTTAAAACCTTGAATGCTTTATTGAATGTATACATAACACCTCTCCTACATAACATTACATAATAGTACAATCACTTAGAATAATAACACACTGAACTGCAAAACAGATATTTCAGAACCTGACTGCAATAAACTTAGTTGTGGCCCACAACTCCACCCAGGGCGCTACTGTTACCCCGCTGGCTCATAGCGTTTGCCCTCGTAGCACAAGAAAGTCAAACTAAGACATCAAATAAAACACAAATACTCATAAGAAAAGGAAAAGTTAAGTTGCATAAACCAGAACATCCAACACCACAGTTCTGTGATATCTTCATGGTTGAATTGCGCATGTGTGAGGGCGTGTTTCTGCATGCTCCTGTTTTCTTATTTTTCATTTGTGTGCGTCGCTCCTCTGTAAAGGAACAGGTTTGGCTAGTCGGGGTATGAGTAACCTGTACAGAGGAGCTTACCTGATGCAGGTGAGAAACGGTTAACATTATATGGAGGATACATGGCAAAAAGTACACACGCATGTATAATTCCATTTATGTATCTATAGTTTCTTCATAATATATACTACATATATGTATATACACATATATATATATATACACACATTTCTGTATATATATGAAGAAAAGTAATGACAGGAGAAATCAAAGTAGGTAGAGTTGCTTTCGCTTGAGGGAAAACTTAGAACACTCTGAATACCTAAATAATTATGTAGTACGCCTGTGTGTAGTACTGAGTAATATGGTTCCAAAGCATAAGAAGTTCACAAATAGAAAAAGCTGTTAAGAGGCCACTTGCCAAGACATCTTTTATATACGATCATAAAGAAAGAGCGATAAAGGAGCGATACAAATCATGAAGCGACTCAAAAATAAAAGTGAATAAAACTAAGAAAAACGTAAGCGATAAGTATTCATGATTATTGATACATATCCAAAAACCATTAAAAAAACATAAAAATCATGCGATGATGGGAAAAAGGGAAAGAGACCACTGAGGACCAGATAGAAGAATATGATTGCGGCGGAATGGCAGGGGACAAACGCAATTGAAAACAAACATATTTGAGTCCATTCCATATGCTGGCATACTTGACAAAACATTAAACATGATCCAAACGTCAAATTCTTAAATGCCGAGCATTTCCTCGAGAGTGAGAGCCTAAACATTCACTGCAAAAATGACCTTAGAAACACCTATTAGCCGTTTACAATAGCAAAGTATGAGACTGAAGGTCAATATTTACACGTGGTCTTAATCTAGAACATGACATAAGCTCAATTGTTCGTTGTAAGCAGAATGCATAGCATGCTGTACATCTAAGCAGGCCTCCTTTCGATCAAATGTGTCTCAACTTGCGGGTTAGTTTGCAACCCTGTTACCAACAAACAACATTTTTCCATTGAGTATCTTTCTTGGCGTCCATGTCAGTTCATCTCAAGTGATAAGATTAATTCATCAACTCTGGCAAATCTCTCCCTTCTCAAAATGATCATACACATTACAGAGTAATAGAATACAGTACCATAATCAATGACAGAGGAACTGCAGCTAATCTAAACAAATGAAAGAATGATATCTAGCTGTTAAAAATGCCAGTTAATTCAGTCATTTAAAACCCGTGGAGGAGAAAGGAAACAATAGGGTTTATCCCTGCTGGTGAACACACTTTCAAGCATACGGTATCACAGAGGTGGCTAAAGGGGCACACAAGTTCATGCTGAAAAATAAAGATATGTTTTGTTCACCTCCGTCAATGTCGCTGCCTTTTGAGAACACGTCACTGTTCCACCCAAATCCAAAGTTCACACATGCCAGAATATTTTATTTTGTCCGGTCATTGGGTGAATATTGTGCACAACAAAAAGCAAGCCCAGGGCCTTGATTCATCCGCAATAATAAATTAAAGCCGCAATAAATAATTTCAATGGCGTTGGTTTGAGTGCGAGTGGGTTCAACAAAGGCAGTCGTCCACTCAGGATGCAGTGTGGAAAATAAGGAGGAGCTCAGATCGAGGGCAGGCGTGTCCTCGGTGAGGCGTGTGGCGTGACCGTTTCGTAGTGCCACATGGGTCTCGAGTCAGATGGTGAGGGTCAGCAGCCAGCATTGTTTTATTCGAGTGAAACGGCATCTCTCGCTACTAATGCTGCCGACCCGCTGAGGGTGGGGGATGTGAAACCGCCAGAAAAAACATCCATCTGCTGTTGCTTTAACTTCATTTTCATCATTCTTCATTAAGAAAGTCTATAATGTGTCACACTGTAAATTTTCCAAAGTGGACATCTGCTCCTGGGTCAACATCAACTGTCCATGCTATATTCTACATGTGAGAAGAGGTGAAGAGGTCAATTTTACCCAATATTTCATTTCCTCATTCAAGTAATCCCATTTTAAGTGATGAATGAGATAAATAAATAATTTTTGTCTTATTCTGTGAACTTCTAACATTGACTAAGTCAAAATATCAAAAAAATATGCTCTATATTTTTCAGACCTCAAATATTGCAAACAAGTTTATATGAAATCTTAAGCAATAAAAGAGCAATATTTGTACATGTATTAAGGAAAGGTTTCAAAATAGTTTTTATGTGATAACTGAAGTCAACTTTGTTTAGTTTGTGACACCCTTTAAGGGGAAATTCTGACACAAGACAGCACACATCCCTTGCCCAAGGGTTGTAACAAAACTGTTTTTGTAACCTAAACTTGGATTGCTCACAGTTCCGATTATCAATGGAAAACAGAACACAATAGTTGTGAATTAGAAATGGTTCTTGGTTGCCAACTCCAATTAAGAGATAAGTACATTTACATTTGAAATCAATCGATTCATACCATTTAGCACCTCTGTCTCCTGAGTGTCCAGAAAAGGGGCTGGACCCCACACTCTTAGAGTGCCATCATCTGAAGCGCTGGCCATCAGGCCTGGCAGCACAGGGTTCCAGCTCACGCAGTTTACTGTGCGCGTATGACCCGTCAGCTCGGCTATGGGCAGCTCGCTACGTTTGTGCCAGATGTAAACTTTGTGGTCTGTACACAACAAACAGTAAGAAAACCCCCATCATCATCTTTGTCAGTTTAAATGAAATTCCACTTACCTTCACTACCGCTGGCAATGAAATCTTCATTATATCCGCCAAAGCAGGAGTGGATGGTATAGAATCCCTGAGTCACACCTTGATACTTCCTGACTAACACACGATCCTGCAGGTCCCACAAATGAACTCCCTAAACATATAAAGAATGAAAAAGAATCACCTGTAAGTATTTCCCATCAACATTAGGTTTTAGTAAAACAATAAAACTAGTTTATTAATGCAAAAACGCTTGAGCAAGAGTGTGATATGGCTCTATATCAGCATGGCTGTGATTCCTGTAATTTAGTGAAAAAGCACTGGGATGTTTCATCAGTTTTTATCAGTCTGGTTGTGCCATCTCTGTTTGTTTAAATATTTCAAATAATTCCACTGCCCAAAAATATACAGGAGCCATGTTCAATTGTGCATACACACACATATATGCCCGCACAAACGCACATACGCGCACACCCACACACACACATACAAACACACATATATTCTATAGTGCTTTAACTGTGACTCACCTGAGTGGCGACATTTAAAAGAGCTAATCTTCCGTTCTTTGACACTGTGAAGGACATTATGGGATGATCCTCTTGAACGCTGTAAAACACAGTGGCCTGTCTTCGTGACTCATAAAAACACAGAACAGCCAGTCTGGCATAGCAAGAACTAAAAGTGACATAAACAGTGAACATACATGTTCCTGTCGGTCAGATCTTCAAAGTTGTATCCACGGATGCGCTGGTGTGTATCGGAGGCCAGCACTGTTCTGCCATCGCTCAGACACCACAGGCATTGCACACGGACACCTTCCCACGAGTCCAACAGATTTCCATCAAGATCCTGACAAAGAACACAGTCTTCAGAATTAAAAATAAACCACATTTTTGATAAAAGCCAGCGCATCTTAAAACTTTCTATGTGGGGCTGTGACATCTCCCTTCCATATTTTCCAAAAGTTTGAGATGCAACTCCAAGCGGCAGAAATCCAAAATATCAATGGAGGGCAAAATCATTCTCTTTCTATGTGGATACCTGGAGCTATACGATACATCTACGTGCTTTAATAGAAACAGGAATAAAAAGGATCTTGCTAGAAAGAAAGTGAGTGTGGAAGATGAAAAATCTGGTAAGTTGCAAAATATATATAGTATATATTTACACACAGGCTACAAACAAATCTACCATGTAAAAAAGTCATTTATTTCACAATTCTTGGATTTGACTGGAAGAAGCCTCTGCCATGATATAATTCAAATGTATTACGAAGTAAGTACGCTCAAAATTTTCAAGCCTCCAACTCACACTTGAAGTGACAGTCCCATTACTGGCAAAAGTTTCAGATTGCAGCTTTAGTTTGTCTTCAATTTTGGGTTAAATATGTCCTACTGACAGCAGCGTGACTATTAAATGGTCACTTACACACTGGTAGAACTGGCCTCTCTGACCCCCAGTAACAAAACGCTTGCCATCCGGGTTCCAGGCCACGCTGGTCAAGCTGTCTTCATGGGACTGGCTCATCTTGGTTCTCAGTTCCCCTGTCTAAATGACCACAGCAGCAGTTTAAAGAGAGGGGCGACCTTGCAGACAGCGTCTGAAAGCTGACTCCAGGTCTTTACCCTCACCTGAACATTCCAAAGCCAGAGCTCAGAGCAGTCGTCTGGGCCACAGGCTATCAGATACGTGTCATCTGGACTCCAGGCCAGATAGGAAACCCCATAGGCATGACCCTCCAGAGTCTTGAGTTGCTTGAGCTGGTGAGTTTCCTGTCAAAACACCGCAAGCTATCAAACTCGTCCATTAAGACCTCATTGCTGTGTGACTTTATAAAGATGAGAAAGGTTACTTACAGGATCAACCTGCCATATGATGACTGTTGTGTCCTTGGATCCCGAGGCCAGTTTGGTACCATCGTTGGAGAATTTGCAGAACCAGACTTCATTGCAGTGCTCGGTCAGAATCTGCTGGGTGTAGCAGGGGAACTGTTTCCTGGAGATAACAGTGCATGTACCTTACAGGGGTAATCAGTAGAGCCAAATACTCATGATATTCTATGGATGAGTCCTCAAATAAAAATAATCATAAAGCTTTTATTTATTTTCATGTGTGTTTTGGAAGCCGGTGGAAATATATCATGACGTCGAAAACAGATTGCGATGTCTTTAGGTGAACTGTAGAAATAAGTTGTCCAACAATATTAGTTATTGTTGGCTAAAAACAGATTCACTAACAGTTTCACTAAATTTAAATCATAAGTTTAGAGGGATGTACCTGCTGCACACATGGTCTATGAGCAAAGACACAGAGTCCAGTCCACTGTCCAGTTTGGTGTTGTGGTATAAACAGCGATCTCTCTGCAGTTCCACTGCCTGACGCAACAGAGTTTGCAGGCGGCGGGGCGGCAGCATCACAGATGGAGGCAGGTATGCTTTAGCAATATGTGAGAAAGAGAGAGATAGAGACAGAGATGGAGACCAAAGAGGTTGTGAAGGGTTAGACTCAGTTTCATCTGAATTCAGCCAATACTGGACATAAACTGAAATGAACTTGAGATTACATAGGGCCTTCACATTTTTTAGGTTACCCATCATTCAATTCATCTCCGAAATTGGCTGAACTAAAATAGAACTGACCCAAACCCTAGCTGAAAAAAAGAATTACATGAAACTGTAAAAAAAAGACAAAGAGGAGGTGGAGAGTGGAAGAAGTGTAAAGAATTTATGTCATAGGTGAAAATAACTATAATACAAACATTGAAATATTGTTCGTTGGGCTGTTCCTATTATGCAGGACATTTATTCACTTCTATTTCAACTTATTAGGACTGTTAATTTTATCACACTTATTTTCACTGTTGCATATTAGTATTGGCGTTGTGTCAAGCTAATATATCAGTACTGTGCAAAAGTGGTTTTTAGAAATGGCGAGTCAGCATTTTCACCCCCAAATTTTTATTTATTTATATTTTTGTAGTGTCTTTAGATACGTTTATATTTTAAACATTCATTTTAGCATTGTTTTTTAAAGTCTAGTGACATTTTTGTATGCGTAAGATGTGAGACAACAGTCAGAGATCTGACTGTTGTCAGATCTGAAGCCAAAAGACTTGTGTTCATGTCATTAAGACGCATCAAGACACCTACCTGCAAAGCCACGGTACTGTAAAAAGTCTCTTAACAGCACTGCATGATAAAATTCTCACCGGGTTATGAGAAATAATGACATTAATTTACATTTAGAAATGAAAAGGTATATTTCCCACACTTGGGAAATATACACACTTTGGCGAATGCTGTAAATACTGACCATTGAACCAATGAAAGAACTGATGTGCTTAAGACTTTTTCACAGTACTGTAATTTACTTCTTATTCTGCTTGTTATCAGAAGAAATCAGAAATAATCTACATTATTTCTCTATTTTCTATGGATATGTTAAGTTAAGTTAAGGTGGATTATCATTAAAATGTTTATGTCGTGGCGGATATCTGCATATAAGACATGCTTCCATAATTAATAACACAACCATATTGATTTTTGATAAGTCCAGAATGCACTGCATAACAGGAATGATATCGCGTATTGTTTATGTTTATGTGGGTTTAAACTCACTCTGAAGCTTGTCCAGGAGTTTGGATCGCGAGACTGTCCCTTTCCCCTCCCATTCAGCTTTAGCACGCAGATCATCAGAATGACTGCACATCAGGTACCTGTCAACACAACATCAACAACACTCATAAACAGTACATCTCAAAAGGCTTATCTTAAAAACAGAAAATAAATATATCTGAAGTGTAGAATGTCTGAAGGAAGAGTAATACCCGCTGAGGATGTGGATCCGTTCAGTGTTGTACTTGAGAGGGGTGAGTTCGGCTCTGAGCACCTGTAAAGCCTCCAGAACCTTTCCATCCTCCAGATACTCCAAATACTTCTGCTGCAGGAGCAAGAACTTCATCCGCTGAATGACAAAGGAAAGGAACCGGTTAGAAAGCTGGCAAAAGTGACTGCGTAGATGTTTGGAGTACTTTGAACTCTTACCACAACAGCGCTGGGTGAATGCATCAGTGCTTTCAGCTCATTCAGGTCACTCTCAGCCTGTTATATAGAAGAAAAGATTAACTGAGTTTTCACAAGAAAGGAAACCGAGCTGTAAAAAATTATTGCTGTTGGGATTTTCAGTTTGTTGTTACTGATGGAGCTTTACATTAACAGAATTGTAAAAATATTGTTTATTTGCAGAAAGGAAACAGTCCAGAAACAGATTCAGGACAAACCAAATACAATTACACCGTTTTAGCCTCATATTGCATACAGTTATTTGATGTTTCTTATTGTACTTGTAGAAACAACTAGATGTTTGTTTACTAGATGGAACTGTAAATTGTTTAGTAATTGAAAGTACTTCAGTACTGTATTCTGGCAGTAAAGATTTAAGACATGGCACGTGAGGATTTGCAAACTCTCAAAATTCGTCAACACGTCACTCAAACACTTTCCCTCACCTTTTCCCACTCTCCCTCCATCACGTGGTTCCGAAATTTGGTGGCAGCAGGATGCTCGAGTCTACAGCCGGATTCCTGCATCAACAGGTCCACGGTTTGACTAAATACACAAATGGAAATTTGTTAGTGAATCATGTGAAAATACGATTACAGGATTTAAGTTTTTTGATTCAAAATTTTAAAAACCGCTTTAAAAATATCAGCGCTTGATTCGACAAAATTCATGAACACGTCATTTCCTACAAATCAATGTCCATCCCGCTCAATTTACAATAATAAGGGAACAAAAACAAATAAAACTGCTTATAACAATAAGAAGAGTTGATACACTAATAACATTATTCTCAATATGTTTTCGCCTTATGGGCACAAATTACACAAACAAATTCACTATATTAACACATGGATTTGTTCACTATTCTACACCACAAACTACAGTAAGTGTTTAGGCTACTTATTTAAGATGACAAGCAACACTATTGTACAATATTTGCAATAACAACAGAATGCATTGTACTGTGTTGCTGTTGGCTGCAATAACAACATTGATGACAGTTTTAGTACTGTCTGTACAAAAAAAGCCTCAAAAATGTTTACATGAGCAAAAATCCCTACTGATAGTTAGAAAAACAAGTCTGATTCCATCAACAATCCACTATAACAGAAAACACCATCACATAAACAACCAAGACAGGATGAAAAAATGCAAAAGCAAAAAAACCTTTAAATGCAATTACAACAACATAAACCGACGCATGAAAGTAAAAATACAGTGACTATTTTAAGTTTCATTAAAAGGCATCAGTTGTTAATTTGTGGTTTATTAATGCTTCTGGTTTGCAAATCATAATTCACATAAATCAATAAATCGTAAGAAGTTTGTTATCTCTCAAAAACGTATAGGGCTTCATCATTTTATCAAAACTCACAATTGTTGATTATTTATCTTGATATTGTAATTGCGAATACTATTGTCGATAAATAGTTTTATTACTTTCCGTGAAGCATCTACAAGCTACATTTCCTACATCCAAATGAATAATAACATGTATTTAGTATATAACAAATAACCATAGGAGTTATATTGACAGTAAAAACAAATAACTTAAGTTTTCAATTTTACAACCTCTGATTTACTACTGTATTTAATGCCGTAAAGCACAGCCATGAGCAAACATGTACAGCTGTAACTGAGGCTTTTGTTGATTATGTAATGGTTTGAAATAATAACATATCATCATTATTAATATACTTTATAATTATTAACATATCTGAGGAGGTTTGAGGGAAAGCGATAAAATTATGTACACATGCACTCCTAGAACTGCATGTGTGATGCTCATCTTCTACTGCGTTCGGTTGGTGTCTCCACATAAGATTGGTGTTTGGGTGCAATTACAGCTGAAGTAAGGAAAATCAATGTCAATTTCATTAATTAGTTATTATATTTGTTATTATCAACTTTGTTACTATAAAACGAATGTCATTAACTGCGGATAACCGATATATAAAACCAATAGTTTTGATCATTTACTGGTTTAACAACTCACAGCGTATGCACTGAGCTCAAAATACAAAACATAAAATGTTTTGAACTTTAATACAAAATGAGAACAAATTTTAACTAAAAATAATCATTGTTTTAAGTTAATATTAACATATGAAATATGAACTATAACATATGGCTCTTGTTTAAGTAAATTTTTTTATTTTATTGCAAATCAGCAAGTGTGAATGTATTTTAAATTATTATTAACAAAGGCAACCCGAAAAAAGTATCAGCAAGTAGTTTTGCAGATACAAAACTATCATCGCAACACAAACACACGACTGACACCACCATCGCAAAACAAAAACACGACTGACACCACCATCGCAACACAAAAACATAAACCACACCATCATCACAAAACAAAACACGACCGACACCACCATCGCAACACAAAAACACGACTGACACCACCATCGCAACACAAAAACACGACTGACACCACCATCGCAACACAAAAACAAGACTGACACCATCATCGCAACACAAAAACAAGACTGACACCATCATCACCACACAAAAACACGACTGACACCATCATCGCAACACAAAAACAGACTGACACCATCATCACAACACAAAAACACGACTGACACCATCATCGCAACACAAAAACAGACTGACACCATCATCACAACACAAAAACACGACTGACACCATCATCACCACACAAAAACACGACTGACACCATCATCACAACACAAAAACAGACTGACACCATCATCACAACACAAAAACACGACTGACACCATCATCGCAACACAAAAACAAGACTGACACCATCATCGCAACACAAAAACAAGACTGACACCATCATCGCAACACAAAAACACGACTGACACCATCATCGCAACACAAAAACACGACTGACACCATCATCACAACACAAAAACACGACTGACACCATCATCACAACACAAAACACGACTGACACCATCATCTCAACACAAACACACGACTGACACCACCATCGCAACACAAAAACACGACTGACACCATCATCACAACACAAAAACAGACTGACACCATCATCACCACACAAAAACACGACTGACACCATCATCACAACACAAAAACAGACTGACACCATCATCACAACACAAAAACACGACTGACACCATCATCACAACACAAACACACGACTGACACCACCATCGCAACACAAAAACACGACTGACACCATCATCGCAACACAAAAACACGACTGACACCATCATCACAACACAAAAACACGACTGACACCATCATCCCAACACAAAACACGACTGACACCATCATCACAACACAAACACACGACTGACACCACCATCGCAACACAAAAACACGACTGACACCATCATCACAACACAAAAACAGACTGACACCATCATCCCAACACAAAAACACGACTGACACCATCATCACAACACAAAAACAGACTGACACCATCATCACAACACAAAAACACGACTGACACCATCATCACAACACAAAAACAGACTGACACCATTATCACAACACAAAAACACGACTGACACCATCATCACAACACAAAAACACGACTGACACCATCATCACAACACAAAAACACGACTGACACCATCATCACAACACAAAAACACGACTGACACCATCATCACAACACAAAAACAAGACTGACACCATCATCACAACACAAAAACACGACTGACACCATCATCACAACACAAAAACACGACTGACACCATCATCACAACACTAAAACACGACTGACACCACCATCGCAACACAAAAACACGACTGACACTATCATCACAACACAAAAACACGACTGACACCATCATCACAACACAAAGACACGACTGACACCATCATCCCAACACAAAAACACGACTGACACCATCATCACAACACAAAAACAGACTGACACCATTATCACAACACCAAAAACACGACTGACACCATCATCACAACACAAAAACACGACTGACACCATCATCCCAACACAAAAACACGACTGACACCATCATCACAACACAAAAACACGACTGACACCATCATCACAACACAAAAACACGACTGACACCATCATCACAACACAAAAACACGACTGACACCATCATCCCAACAAAAAACACGACTGACACCATCATCAAAACACAAACACACGACTGACACCATCATCACAACACAAAAACACGACTGACACCATCATCACAACACAAAAACACGACTGACACCATCACCACAACACAAAAACACGACTGACACCATCATCACAACACAAAAACACGACTGACACCATCATCACAACACAAACACACGACTGACACCATCATCACAACACAAAAACACGACTGACACCATCATCACAACACAAACACACAACTCCAGAATAGTTATGACACTTTCGTCCAAACTCAGAAAACTGCATACACGTGTACATTTCTCCAACAACACCAACAACACCAACAACAGTAACAACAACAACACCAGTAACACCAGTAACACCAACCGTAACAACAACAACAACACCAGTAACAACACCAGTAACAACAACAACAACAACAACACCAACACCAACACCAACACCAACACCAACACAAACAACAACAACAACAACAACAACAACAGTAACACCAATAACACCAGTAACACCAGTAACACCAGTAACATCAACACCAGTAACTACAACAACAGTAACAACAACAACAACAACAACAACAACAACAGTAACTACAACAACAGTAACAACAACAGTCACAACAACAACAACAACAACAACAACAGTCACAACAACCGTAACAACAACAACAACAACAACAACAACAACAACAACAACAACAACAACAACAACAACAACAACAACAACAACAACAACAACAGTCACAACAACCGTAACACCAACACCAACAACAACAACAACAACAACAACAACACCAGTAACACCAACAGTAACACCAACAGTAACAACAAGAGTAACAACAACAACAACAGTAACACCAGTAACACCAACACCAGTAACACCAACAGTAACTACAACAACAGTAACAACAACAACAGTAACAACAACAACAGTAAAAACAACAACAACAGTAACAACAACAACAACAACAGTAACAACAACAACAACAACAGTAACAACAACAACAACAGTAACTACAACAACAACAACAGTCACAAAAACAACAGTCACAACAACAACAACAGTCACAACAACAACAGTCACAACAACCGTCACAACAACCGTCACAACAACAACAACAACAACAACAACAACACCAACACCAGTCACAAAAACAACAGTCACAACAACAACAACAGTCACAACAACAACAGTCACAACAACCGTCACAACAACCGTCACAACAACCGTCACAACAACAGTAACACCAACAACACCAACACCAGTAACTACAACAACAGTAACAACAACAACAACAACAGTCACAGCAACAACAGTCACAGCAACAGCAGTCACAACAACAACAGCCACAACAACAACAGTCACAACAACAGTCAAAACAACAGTAACAACAGCCACAACAACAACAGTCACAACAACAGTCAAAACAACAGTAACAACAACAGTCACAACAACAACAGTCACAACAACAGTAACAACAACAACAGTCAAAACAACAGTCACAACGACAACAACAACAAAGTCACAACGACAACAACAACAGTCACAACGACAAGGACAACAACAGTCACAACGACAACAACAACAGTCACAACGACAACAACAACAACAACAGTCACAACGACGACAACAACAACAGTCACAACGACAACAACAACAACAGTCACAACGACAACAGTCACAACAACAACAACAACAACAACAGTCACAACAACAACAGTCACAACAACCGTCACAACAACCGTCACAACAACCGTCACAACAACCGTCACAACAACAACAACAACAACAACAACAACAACAACAACAACAACAACAACAACAACAACAACAACAACAACAACAGTAACACCAACAACACCAACACCAGTAACTACAACAACAGTAACAACAACAACAACAACAGTCACAGCAACAACAGTCACAGCAACAACAGTCACAGCAACAGCAGTCACAACAACAACAGCCACAACAACAACAGTCACAACAACAGTCAAAACAACAGTAACAACAGCCACAACAACAACAGTCACAACAACAGTCAAAACAACAGTAACAACAACAGTAACAACACCAGTAACAACAACAGTCAAAACAACAGTCACAACAACAGTCACAACGACAACAACAACAAAGTCACAACGACAACAACAACAGTCACAACGACAAGGACAACAACAGTCACAACGACAACAACAACAGTCACAACGACAACAACAACAACAACAGTCACAACGACGACAACAACAACAACAACAGTCACAACGACAACAACAACAAAGTCACAACGACAACAACAACAGTCACAACGACAAGGACAACAACAGTCACAACGACAACAACAACAACAACAGTCACAACGACAACAACAACAACAACAGTCACAACGACGACAACAACAACAGTCACAACGACAACAACAACAACAACAACAACAACAGCAGTCACAACGACAGTCACAACAACAACAGTCGAAACGACAGTCACAACAACAACAGTCAAAACGACAGTCACAACAACAACAGTCAAAACAACAACAGTCAAAACAACAACAACAACAACAACAACAACAACAACAACAACAACAACAACAACAGTAACAGTAACAGTAACAACAGTCACAACAACAGTCACAAGGACAACAACAACAGTCACAACGACACCAACAACAACAACAACAACAGTCACAACAACAACAACAACAACAGTCGCAACATCAACAACAACAACAGTCACAACAACAACAACAACAGTCGCAGCAACAAGAACAACAGTCACAACGACAACAACAACAGTCACAAGGACAACAACAACAGTCACAACGACAACAACAACAGTCGCAACAACAACAACAACAACAACAACAACAACAATAACAACAGTAATAATAACAACAATAACAACAACAGTAATAATAACAACAACAGTAATAACAACAGTAATAATGGTGGCTTACTTGAGTCCTAGCCCGTGCAGATGTTGTCCTATGAGTCTGATGACGTCTTCGTCCGTCTGTGTCAGTCGCTTCTTCTTCTTCAGGCCGGGGTCAGAGGTCGGCCCGTCGGTAGACGACAGACCGTTATTGTCTGTAGACAGCAGACCGTTGGAGTGCCCAGCAGCAGCAGCCGCAGACGACATCTCTCCGTTCCGACATGCCAGCTGTGAGTCCGGCTCCGGTCCCGCCGTCCCGTTGGACCGCTGCATGTTCCGACCGGCCGTGTTGTGAAAGTGACCGGAAGTGCCCCGGTGGGGGGTGGGGAGAGCCGCCGCAGAGAGGCCCGTGACAGCCCCGCGCTCTCCTGCTCCCTCCGCCGCCGAGCCTCGGCTTTTCTTCCGCGGGGGCGGCGAAGCTCCGCCGGTGTCCGAGTCGGAGGAGGAGGAAGCGGAGGCCAGAGTTCGATGTCGGGGTCGAGACGCTTCGATGTTCCGGCGGGGTGAGAGACTCGCGCGTCACTGCTCGCTCGCGGCTCTTGTTATTGTTTGTCAGCGGACAGCTGCAGCTCCATCACTGACGTCTGTGCGTGATGACGTATGCCGGAAGCGCTGACACAACCTTGAACTGTCTGAAACAGATGACGTCATGAAGCAACACTGCATGAACTGTGTGGGGTTTATATAGATGGCAGGACTTATATTTATATTTCAGTATAATTACTTTATTGTCACTCTTTTCTCATTATTATTTAATTATAAAGATTTTTAATTTTTAATAAAAAAATTTTAATCTCTCTCTTTCCTTTCTATTGTATTTAATTAATATATAAACATGCCTTAGAATAAAAATGAATGAATCTTGATGCTTGAAAAAAATATGACCAGAGCCCCTGTCATGCCATAAAATTATATATAAAAAATTAATATTAATATAGTATAATGTATATAATAATAAATAATAACACAAGTTTTTATCATTATATCTAAGCATATATATACCATTGTATTTATTTCCATTGTGTATGACTGCCATGTATTCCATGGTAGTGATTTTTTAAACATAGGTATGTTTCCATACGTATAACACTTGGTATAGCAACCATAATGTACATGGAATAAGATTGTAATGAAGTAGTTTTGACATTATCTCTATAGTATGGTCTAATGATTTTTTCTTTTAGCAGGGGTGAAAAATAAAATAAAACTTGAGAAATAAGATTTGTATATTTTATGGAATGTGGTGCTTTAAAAATAAATTAAATGGAGTTCACCATAGAAATTCATTTGTTTGAAATAGAAAATAATAGATAACATCTTAAGGATGTCTTCAGTAAAGGTGTACGTGCAGCTATGCCATCAAAAGCCCGTGTGTACCAAATAAATGAAATTAAATACAGTTGCTGTTCACCGTGCTGACCTTTCTGCCAACCTTTTATCAATACATTTCTTTATAATGTTTCGATGAAATGAATCCATTGAAATGTTTAAACAATCAACTGGAAACAAATGTAGGTAACATATCATTCAAAGTGCCATTTTATTTCATATCTAAGGATAATTCAAAAATATCAAATTTTAGCAAAACCCTGCATCAGACCACAGAGACCGGCCACAATGTCATGCTCTCATAAACCATTTTAACCTATGAAAGTCAAAATCAAATCCTATGTCCTCCTACACACACAAAACATCCCTGACATTTGTAATAAATAAACCGTTTGGCCAGTTTGTAAGACACACAGATCCATCCTGTAGTCCGTCTCATTATACAATACTCTTTTACTAGAACTTTTACAGTAATAATATAAAAATATGACTTGTTGGGAGAGAAAGATTTTTTGCAAAATTGTACCGGAGAGCAGAATGCTATTGAGGAATGAACTATTGCACATTCATGTAATATTCCAGGAAAGACACCATGGGGAATCTATTGTGATCTAAGAATCCTCCATTACTGCAATACTGCCTGTCAATGTAGTGCAGGTATATTTCAGATACACATTATGAACCTGTTCACAGTGATACTCATAAACCTGGGCTGCACATCTCATCAGAGTACCACAAACTGATGCACAAAGTGGCTTCTATTTGGCACATTAGGAACACTTTTACTAAAATATAACATGCAGTGGGGTCCAAAAGTCTGAAACCAGAAGTGAAAACACTTCCATCTCACATATTTCTTGAGATATTCTTTTACGAGGAACTGCAAAGACAATTCTAGTGAAATCTATAATATAGTATTATAGAATTTTCATTTGGTATGTCACAATTTTGCCCTTGAGCCGAACTGTAAAAATTCTTTGCGATCCAAGCCCTTCCAGCTTGACTGCCGAAATTCCAAAGAGCAAAAGCTGACATGCTCAGCCTACTGGCCACAAATTAATATTGTGGTTATGTGTTAACATTCTTGAAACCACATTTCATAATTATACTTAAACATAATTTCTTCATTATACATCATGGCTTATCTCTTGTTGAGATATCTCAAAATCCTAAACTATATTTTTAAATTTTTCAATTTGGTCTCAGACGCTTGCATTCCACTGTACAAACAATATAAACGAACATAAAACTCAAAATAATCAAAAGTGACAACAGACTAAGGTGACCAAAGCTAAACTTACAAATACACAAAAACAACTAACCCATGCTTGCTCTTACATACAAGCAAACCTTCATGAGTGTAAAAGGCAGTCATCTATGCGGGCATTCAAAGATTTCAAACAACATTCTATTAGCACTGGCTCTTTAAGTATAGCCTGTAATCTTTAAATAATATATAATTTTTTAAATAAAGAATTTAGTACTTCAATAGTTCGTTTTGAGCAGCTCAGTGTAAAATATACAGCAAAGGTAATTGTGTTGACTTTGTGTAGTTTAAAACTTCCTTCAGCAGCCTATTCAGACATGGCAATGAAACCTACAGCATTCTTTGTTTTCACTGCTTCATAACTTCATAAAGTTTTATATAGCATCTTCTTGTATTAACAGAAAGACTTTCTCGTTTTCCATTGATAATTTCTATTAAATACAGAAAACACATTTGAAAGTACTAATAACTGGAGCACAGCGGAGGAGGTATGACGTGAAGTGTGCGAGAGAAACTGCTAGAGTTTTATGCTGTTGACAGTGTGTGTGTGCACGTGTTGGTCAAGAGCTGTCCACTACTTGGTGCGGCAGGGTGACAAAGGAACCGTTAATGAAGGAGCCTTGTTTTTCTCTTCCCTTTAGGAAGTAGGTGAGCAGCTCTCCTTTCCCTTTGACAAATATTGGTCCCCTTCTCACAAAGCGGAAGCCATAGTCTTTCAAGATGCAGTAGCAGTCCTCCACCACCTTGGGAAAGCAGAATTTGTTACCTGGCATACCTAAAATGGCTTAATAAAATACCTTGGCCCTGTCCAAAGTGCCATAGTTACCTGGATATTTCCCATCACCCCTGTAGACTCCATTCGACTTGCGACATTCACAGTGTTTCCCCAGATGTCAAAATGAGGTTTGCGGGCCCCTATAACTCCAGCCAGAACGGCTCCTTTATTCAACCCTATAAAAATCAAACCAAAAAATCATACTCGGTAAACTACATGGTATGAAACAGCATGCACAATTAATGTAACCATTCAGCAGAACACCAGTACACTGACCAATGCGGAGCATGAAGTTATTGAAAGACTGGTAGTTGATGTTCATCAGCGTCACCTTCATGGCCAGAGCGAAATCGGCCAGATCTGCCAAGTGTTGCCAACGTTCCCTGTCTGAAATCTCTTCTTTCTGTTTGACAGATCAAACAAATCCAGCATCAACATTGATACCAGCGCTAGAAGGATACACGTTCAAGAAGGAAGTTCAAGACATGTGATTTTGTCTTCTTTACCTTAATACAGGCATAACCGTTGGTATTGTTGTCTGAAGTGACTCCTGATGCTGCCATGTAGGTGCTGCCGATGGTCTTTATCTTGGTTATACAGCGAAACTGTGGCTCATCTAAAAGCTATGGTGTATGAGAAAGCACGAGAATTTTGACAAAAAAACTACAATGGCATAAGAAAGTCTTCAAAAATACCCCAGAACAGTTTGCTTTCCGAAATAATTCAAAATATAATCTTTTGTGAAATTATACAATGGTAGTCTTACTGTGGTAGGCAAAGATGCCCCCGAACTGCCAGTAGAAATAATAAAAAATCAATATTAAAAATCAATATATATGATCAGAACCTAATTTCTGATACACATTCACAAAAAATAGAGTAGCTGTAGATTATTTGTGATTACAAGCTTAAAAGCTAAGAAGAACTGGTATAAGGAAAACTTGTCTCACTTCATAAATTTGATTTATTTGATAATATATTTATATAAATTCCATAAAATATAAATTCCATTACACATAAACAATTATATAAGCCACTAGCCGGACACGATCAACAAACACAAAAACTGAAGTTTACTCTGGGTCAGGCATGCACGTTTCCCTTAGTTGACCACTATGACTTGTTGATAAAATAATTAAGTATTTAAACTTTAAAATCCGTAATTTCTTACACTATCAAAGTCAGAAATGATTTCATTGAGGAACCTAAGACACTCAATGCCGCCATTGTTGATGCTTTCCTCCGTGTAGAAATCAGAAAAGTTTGGTATGGATGCGAACATGACTCCAATCTCATCATAGGATTGGCTGTAGAGCTCCTGGAACATTCACATGGCAAGAAAAAGCAAAACAGCGCTAGAGTTAGACAGTGTAGATATTTTTGGAACTTGAGGCTGACAGATAAAAGATTCACACCTCATCTCTTTTCTTGGAGCCCAGGAAGTGTCTGGCAACATGTTCCGGAAGCATATTAGTGACCAGAGCTTCGTTCCAGCGTCTCATCTCGTACACCTTCTCCTTTTGCTCATGCACTTCAATCTTCCACAGGAAAAGCGTGCGTGCGAGCTTCTCAACCTGGGCCACATGAGCAGAGAGAAATGTATTAAAAATCTATATACTGTATGAATAAAATGAAATGCAAATAAACATAATTTTGAATTATAAGGATAGCAAAATATAAAGGCTTATCAATTGTCAATGGAAAAATGCTTCACAAAATTATTGGGGTCAAGAGTTGTGTGTTGGCTCAAATTAATATGAAGCTGCTAGACAATAAGGCAAAAGGTAATAGATATGTTATGCACTTTCTAAAAACTATGACATAATAATCTAATGTAAATGTGAATATGTTTCAGACCCTAATCATCATGGGTCTCAACCATAGCCCTATAATAACATAAGATGGTATTGTAGTGTATTGTCCCAATAAAAATCTGTACTGATTTTAAAATGAGAGAGACAGAGATAATGAATCTTACGTGTCGGGAGAAGTAGTAGAAGCTAACCATCATGATGAAGATCATCACACTCATGGTATATTTGGAGGGCACAAGATAAATCCTGTAAAAAATAACTCTTATTCAAATCACTGATTACATAATCTTAAAAACTAAAACAAACTATCAATGTCAATATTACTTTCACAGAGCATTTCACTTTTTACATTCTTCAATCCCTGCCTGCCTCGAAGTTGGCCAGACAATAAAAAGTTAGAAATCATAGAAGAAATGTGTGTTTATTATTTATTTTTGTATGTTGTAAGTGCCTAACCCACCTGTACTCCTTAAAACGAGACAGATCGTACGCATCAAAGATGTCTCTCCAGCTGTAGATGTTGACCACACCTGTAGCTACAGTGATCAGTAGCATGAGGGTCAGTTTCACCATGTGGCTGACCTGCACCAGCATAGTGGTGGCGATAAGGGCCAGAACTGCAATGTAGCTGTAGTATTTAGGGTTCTCCATACAGTCTCTGATTACTGGTGTGACCGGAGTGACCTCAGTTGCAGCATTCCAGGAGGGCCGACAACTCAACTATAGAAAGAGGTATCATCGATGAGATAAGTCACAATACAATTATTCGTTGTTGTTGTTATCATGCATCTACCACAATTGTTGTGTAAACTGTTGGAAAGATCTTTGGGAGAACAGTGACGCATTTGCATTATATGTGCTATAAAGGAAGATTCCACTTTTTTAGGAAATATGCTTAATTTTCACTCCCCTCGAGTGAATAAGTTGAGTTTTACCGTTTCGAAATCCATTCAGCCTGACTACTGTTCTGGCGATATCTTTTTTGGCCTCGGTTAGCATACATCATTGAATTCTATTAGACCTATAGCTTCTCATTCGAAATGATCAATGAGTTTAAATATTTGTCCTATTTAAAACATGACCTTTCTGTTGTTATACTATGTACTAAAGCCGGTTTTCTAGGTTGATAAGATTAGGGACTACATTACCATTCCGGCGCAATAGTCAAGGAAGTATGCTGCTGTAACATGACCAAATCAGGTGCAGTAATATCGTGCAGCGAATGACATTAGTTGCCTTTGCAGGAGGTTGGTCACATTGGATGTGTTGACAGTAGTTAATGCGTGATTTTACCGAGCTTGCTTCGGACATGTTAAGGTATTAAAATAGTATTAAAATGCACTTTCGGTTAACAACTGTATATGTGCAGACATTTATTTA
This sequence comes from Triplophysa yarkandensis, assembly GCA_033220385.1. NCBI lineage: Eukaryota > Metazoa > Chordata > Actinopteri > Cypriniformes > Nemacheilidae > Triplophysa > Triplophysa yarkandensis. The sequence goes on from CM065674.1 coordinate 14,394,481, forward strand.
CAAAGCAATGTCTGCTGGCCTGCAATGAATTAAAAGAAAGTTTTTATTTATTTTCTGAGATCCATGTAAATGGTGATCAGCTTGGCAACGCTGGTGTGTGAACATGAAAATGTTTTGTCGTTTAAACATAGTCTTAAAATCCTCCTCTACATAGCCCTCATAGTCTTCAATTGCTAACAATCTTCTAAACATCTTCGTGTTTAACCAAACAAAAAAATTGATACAGGTTCGAAACTAGTTGAGGTGAGTGAGTCATGAGTGGGGTATTCATTTAATGAAGATACAATACAAGTGAAATTTTGATGAATTGTGCATTTAATGGTATCTTACCATATCTACTATATCTGCCATTGTGACTATAAAGATAGCCGCCATTGCCCAAGTGTTACGGGCCCAGCGTGTGTGATCAATCCAAGTGGAGAATGACACCAATCTCTTCGGGAAAACCTAAGGAGCAAAACTCAAATGCTACATGATTGTAGAAAACTATTATCTAAAAATCTACAAATTTTTGCATATAAAAAATAAGGAGGTGTTTAACCTTACATACATAGCCTGATAATACAATATATGATAAGTAAAGTCCATTGAAAGGGCTGTGATCTAATCACAGCATGCATGTGTTTACTTGGACCCCAGAGGACTAAATGCAGTGTTTGTGGAAACAATTGATTTGATTTGCAGCCCTACCAACGTGATCTGTAACGTGATACAAAGCTTCAGCATCAATACATTCTCTGATTAAGTTAAATAAAATGATATGCCATGAACTTTTTTTTTGAACTCATAATAGATGTGTGTGACTGTTTCCTTTCTGAATCTCATCACCTCAGAGCTCATTTTATCTGTGTGTGTGTGTGTGTGTGTGTGTGTGTGTGTGTGTGTGTGTGTGTGTGTGTGTGTGTGTGTGTGTGTGGAATCAATCCCAATAGATGACTTTATTAATCGATTGGGAATGTAATGAGATTGCATTAAATGTGTCAATGAATGTTAACTGTGAGAGCATGAGCCTTAGGACCATATATTGTGCATTTGAAATGTTGCATTAATGGTATATAACAAGTCAACCACATAGCGTTAAAAGTATTCGATCAGATTTCAGCTGGGACAGAAAGCTGGGATTGGTTAAGAGTTGTATTTGGCACAGTCACTCACCCGGGGAAATATGGCTGCCAATGAACAGATAGTGAGAATAAGAAGCAAGACTTCCCCCACGGCCAGAGTTACATAGTTCGCCACCAGCCTTCACAGAGATAAAAAAAAAAGAACGAAATTGAAATTTGTGAATTCTCCATAACTGCACCAGTAGTCCTAACTAATAAATCATTAATATTCATTTTTATAAAAGCGAGTAAATTATGATATGAAACTCATCCAATAGTTTTCAAATTTTTATTTTAGGGTGAACTTTAACATACGTCATACGTAAAGAAAAAGCAACAGGTGTTCTTTATATCAGCCAACATATGCAATGATATCTGTAAACAGACAATGACTGGCCTCGATTGACCTGTGGATCTTAAAATAGAAGTTCAGATTAGATAATGCATGTCTGCCCGGTGATAAGTGAATAGTACCAGGGATCGACGAGTGCTTCCATGACCGCAGTGAAGAGCAGCACCACACACGAGCAGCTGAAAGCTGCACCACTCTGTTTCTCTTTCTCAACAGAGAAGCGTGTCTCCAGCTCCGGATCCGTAAAACGCAGGGACAGACGATTTGTGTACTTTCCTTTAAGCCTGTAATGCACATGAAAACACACACAAGCAAGTTTACCAAACAATTTGAATTTTGTCTTACTTTTACCCCATGTGTCATTCCAACCCAGTCATGTTTTCCTTTTTGTGTTTGGCATAATGATACATATGGAGTAGTCCTTTCCAAGCTCCTGCTCCCCTCTCACTTAGTCTATGTCCTGTCTCTCTCCTCTGTACTCTCTGGCCAATAATGGTAAAAAAGGCCCTCCCTGGTATTTGCTTAGCTGTACTAAAGTTAAACATTTTATCTGTTTTAAAGAAGTCTCTCTCTTTTAAATGTTCAATCTATCACCGTCCTAAGGTTCAGAGTTATGTATGGGCCATTCAACCATAAAATCCTGCCTATGCACCAATCAGGAAGCAAGGAAAAGTATGAGCATCAGCGTGTATTTTCTAGGAGAAGCCCCCGTGAAGAGATTGGTCCAGAGCAATGCAGGGAGCTCAGCTTTTTCCAAGAACAGTCGTAAAGCTGTATCTGTCTTCAGGAAATTTGAGGAAATCAAATACTTTTCTGATATATGAACAACGAAATCCTACACTGGGAGTACTCAATTAACATAAGAGTGAGAGAAGCTGTGTGTGATCCTTCCCTTGAAGGACTTTGATTTCCCCCTACAATCCATCCATACACTACTCACGCTTGTACTGTTTCCCTCTCCAGAAGGGCTTCATTGAGGAGTTTATTGAGCTCCTGTTCATTCTCCTGAGCATCAATTACCCTTTCAGCCAGATCACGCAGACGCAACCGACGCCGGGGGTTAGGAAATGAGGGGTTCACCACCTGAGATCAAACACATACATTGACAAATACTTGAGAATAATATTCTGGATTCAACAAATGTAGAGTCCATGAGCGTGAAAATGTATGAGTTTCTTATGCTTTACTACTATTATTTATTGTATTTTTTGACTTGATAAGGGTGTGGACGAAACAGAGTAATAAAGACCTCAAACATGGCAGAATTATCCAAATTGTGAACCCCAGGAACACACATCTATCGGACATTTTACCCATTCACATTTTTCCAAATTTCGTTTCAGTCCATAACTTTCCCCAATTTCTGAACCAAATAAACTGACTAGGTCAAAGATTTAACAACATATTGAAAAGTGGCAACTTTTAATTAGTCTGAGGTCAAGTGCATGATCAGAGTACCCGTGCATCCAGTTCCTCTGGCTCCTCTGGTGTGGTACATGCAGTGTGGACGCTCCCATTACACTCCGTAGTGTTGATCAGTAGTGGAGAATTTCCATTAGATGACGTCACTGAAAGCTTCTGAAAGACAAACATTGGTGACGGATTGAGAAAGGGCTGATAAAAGCCGGAGATGGCAACAACAGGAAAAGACACTTACTACTCCATTGATGCCATTCTTGCCCAGAGGTCCCTTGGGCACCACCACCAAGTAAGTCTCAATACCCCTCTCCTTCAGGTACTCGCAACGGTCTCCACCGTTTCCTGGCTCTACGTCAAACTCTCCATGCAGACACTCGAGTGTACACTGTGAGATGTGTACTCGCCTACCAGACACAAATAGCAAATACAGAATTTAGAAGAGTCATTGCTTTGACTTTGTTAGAGGTGAAATAATCCAGTTTATTTTCTTTAAGAAAAAGATCGGGGAGTCAAACTTTATCACCCAGAATAATCTGAAACGGTTTTATTTAGTCCCAGCAAAATAAGGGATTTTGGCCATTACCCTGGAATTCCCCCAGCCTCCATTTTATTGGCCACTGTCACGTCAGTTGACCACACATCATATTGCCAGCGCTTCTGACCGAGCACGCCGCCCAAGACTGTCCCAGAATGCACGCCGACACGCATGTCCACATCTGTCTGTGTCTTCTCTCGAACGTATCTGAAATCCAAACAGTGCGTGACAAACCTTGCAACACACGCCTATTACAAATGGCATTTGTCAAGAACTATTACTAACTACCATGAAAGACCTTGTGGCAGATATTAACAGTTTAGGAATTAAATGATTACAGTTGGCAGCACTTACGAAATCGCCTCAACCATAGCCAAGCCCATCATTATGGAGCAAGCTGCATGGTCGTCACGGTAATCTGGAAGGCCGCAAATACAGTAATAGCAGTCGCCAAGGATCTTGATCCTCAATTGGTGGTATTTCTAAATAGAGAAGAAGATACAACACTAAATAGTTAACAAAAATAACTTGATGGCTTCTTGCTAATAGAAATATTCTGCTAGAGGTAAGACACAGAAATAAGATTTAAAACTTTACTATATGTGCAGAGAAATGCATAAACAGAGCTGAAGTCACTCACAGCAGCTAGCTTGTCGAAACGGGCAAACAATTCGTTTAGCAACTTAACCAATTCCTGTGCACTACAGGACGAGGAGAGTTGAGTGAAGCCAACAATGTCTGCGAACAAAATACTGCAACAGAAATACACAAAAACTCATCTTCAGAAATCAATTGGAATGGCCACTTTTACAACAACAACAAAAAATAGGGGAAGCTCAATTGGTTCTTTAAATGGTCAACAATAAGAAGTGCATAACTTTTCAAGTCATTCAATACTTATCATTCAGGTTTTTGCAGTTTGTGACATTCATTTTGTATGATAAACAGAATGCAATTTAAGCCACCCATCAACAAAATTCAAAGGAACAGTTTTCAAATAAAAATGTTGTCATCATTTGGTAACTCTTTAGTCTTTACGAACATGCAAATATATTTTATTTAAACGTTAATGACGTCATTAAAACACTTCTATTTGTGTTTAGCAGCACAAAGAAATAAATACATGTTGGTAAGGACAGGGGAGTGAGCAATTGATAACAACATTTTCATGTTTGGCTGAACTATTCCTTTACATTTGCTAATACCCTTTAGAAGGTCTGAAATACAAGGTAATGCAGAAAACTTAAGCTATCACAACATTGCCGTTTGAAAGTATTTCACTTAAGTAAACAACATAGCATTTCTAGTTTGTGTAACTTACACACAAAGAAATTGCTTTCATGTCAAATAAATTCTTTATAAAGCATTTCAATTTGTTTTCCTATTTTTCGTTACCTGACGTTCTCGTGCCGATACATGTACATGGTGTTGAACTGTTGCATCTCTTTCTGACTGGCTTCTTTCTTCATATCTTGAAGCATCTCATCTGCAATGTGCTTGGGGAGGATTGACAGCAGGAGACGCTCCTGTGCAGAGAAACACGGACTAAGTGTGTGTGTTTTTAAATGCATGTGCTATAATTCGTAACATGTCATTCCAAAATCACTTAGGAAAGGAAGTTTGTTCGAGTGTGTTATTATTATTCTCTTTTTATACTTAAAGTAACATAGTTTACTTTTATAAAGTAGAAAGTGGGACGATTTTGTCCCAATCTTTATTAGTACTCTTACAAGTAAAACGGTAAATTGATATAAGTATACTTACATAATAAATTATACTTTTACTTATAATTGACCTTCACTGAAGTATATTCATAAATATAAAATTTAATAAGATTTATTTGGAATATATTATTCCAGCAATTGTCTTTTCATCTGATAAACATTGTTGCTGAATTTAGGGGTTTATTTGGTTTTATGGTTTGAATTTATTCCAATGAAATATGCACATTTTCTGTCATGTCAAATTTTGCAGAAAGTTGAATGGCTGTATTTTTATATGTAAAAAACTGGCAAGTATTGAACATATATTGCAACTTAGAAAAAGGCTAAGAAGGTCAAAAACAAAATAAATTTGATCTCATGGGGATAAAAAGATCAACTGTGAGCTCTAAGGAAACATGCAATTACTGGGCCTTAAGGCATTAATGACACTAACCAGGAACTAATATGCCGGATGGCACATTGATAACACCTCCACTCCTCAGAGGGGATTTCAGAGGCAAAAACATGTCCATGACACTTACAAATACGCAACAATAACCTATCATCTGTGTTACTTGTGCTGTTGGTAAATCATCCGGGTCCAAAACCCGCAGCACTCAAGACTGAAAACATTAACATAATATGACTCTGACACGACAAGCAGGACAACACAAGCCCTTTGGTGTGCACACTCCCACACACACACACACACACACACACACACGCACGCACGCACGCACATTTTCTCTCTCTCTCTCTCTCTCTCTCTCTCTCTCTCTCTCTCTCTCTCTCTCTCTCTCTCTCTCTCTCTCTCTCTCTCTCTCGCTCTCTCTCTCTCTCTCTCACTCACTCCCACACACACTCGTGTATGAGGAGAAGAGGGTGCTGACAACATATCAGGTCAGTACAAGAGTGTGACAATAAAAAGAAGATAAAGGTTGGGAAAGATCACGGGGAGCGAGTCTCTAGTGTGATTACAGCCGACATCGTCTCAGGAGGCTGGTCACCATGGTAACCTGCTATAGCCGGATGCTCCTTGATTGGCTGGCAGACCCGTCTACCAGAAGCCCCTGCTCTTCCATTAGTATTCAGGGAGTTTCTCTTCACATGGTCTTATCTGCCCATTTTGTACTCTTTAACACACACGCAGCTATATTCCTGCCTAACTTCCGATTGCTTAAACTGCCAAAACATGCACCGTCACTGTGTTATAATCCAGTTCCAAGTCTTTTACGATGTAAAGCGACACGACATCATAAGATTGCAGATTATTAACTTATATTAAAGCTTAATATACAGCTACATATATGGAGACTCTGGAGAGTGGCAGATGGACATGTGATCAGAAAACCCCTTTGAAAACAGTCACTGAAACATATGTATTGAAACATCCAACAATGAATCAATTAATCTTTGGCATTACAGACAACTTGAGGATGTGCGATTTGTTGTGTGCAACAAAGTTTGGAAATGTAATAGTAAAAACAGGAAAGGGTTCATCGCGTCAGCAGCTCTGCTTCAGATGCACAAATCTCCACCTGCTCATGTTGTGTTTCTCTCACCTGCTGCTGACTCTGCTCCTCCAGATTCAGCTTCACCTCCAGGGACTGTCGGGTCTCCAGAAAAGCTTTACGGTGTTTGCGGTCCGCCATGTAGTACGACATGACGCCCACTGTGATTGCACATGAGTATATCACAATGTTGGCCAGCAACTGCAAAGATATAAAGCACAATGATGACATGATATACACATTCTCGCAAGGCCAAGGCTTATCGTCTTATTTATAACAATCAAGCGTTGCCAACATTGTCAATAGCATAATTCTAATATTAGCATAATTCTATTACTGGAAGGACTTGTTCTTTTATTCTTCAAGCAATATGTAAATCCCATTCTTGGCATGGTTTATGAGAAACATTATTAATGAAAACATATTAATGCAAAATATCATTCCTATGAGCGACCTTAGTCCGGGTTCTGTAATGTGTATTTTATATCATTGGGCCGCAGTGTGGATCAAAAACAGCCCTGCTGAGTATGAAGATGTAAGCCCTTTGGCTTAAAACCAACCTGCCAGCCCTTTCTGCGTCTTATCCCATCTCCTTTTTGCATCGCCTTTAACAAACACCAGTTTCTCGTACTGTGCTTCTACTATTTATGTGTGATGTCAGACTATATCTCTTGAAAACATTTCCAGGTGACAATTCCTTCTAAATTCAAAGGGAAAAGACCAGATTTGCATAAAGAAAATGATGAATTATAAATATATTTAAATTTCACAAGCACAAACAGTGCTTTTTGCAGTATTATTGTATTACAGTAACCAAACAATGCAATACATCTGATGATTAAACGCTGAGAAAAGCCTGTCCATGTGCAAAATAGAAAAAGTTATATCAAATAAAAATACAGAAAGGTCAACACAAAATAACATAAATAAAAGTCTATCCAAATCTAAAGGTCTATCCAAAGTATGTTCAAATGTATTAAAGTTTATCCTTAACAATAATGGGAGTGACCCATTTACCATGATGTAAGTGTGAAAATGTAAATATTTGTACGCTTGCTCACGGGCTTTAGTACACCAGGCTCTGAATGTCAGCAAAATACAGTAACTAATGGCAGTAAGGCATAAGGTCATTCAATTGTAACCAGGAGACAATGATTAATATAATCTCCAGACCAAGTACAGTACGTGCTTGATATTGAAAACTGTTGCAACTGAGTTTGGCATTCATCCTGTATGTGAGAAAACCTTCTTACTTTTCAACATCAATTAGACTTCAAGAGAATCTCTTTTCAAAGCAATCTAAAGAGTCAACTTACTGTAAGAGTTTTTAGACACATCAAAACATCAGTGGATCTAAAGAGACAGAGGCCTTCTGATACGACTTATGATCCAATCTAAGAGCATAATGTTTAAAAATGAAGAATTTAATATCTGTATTATCGTCATCCGGGGCTGTGGTCCAAATCCAACTTTTTATGGTAACAAACATCATACTGTCTTGCATATATTCATTTTATTGAGTAGCTAGCCAAATAAGTCCGGAATATATTTGCCATAGAAAAACTCTAAAAATTTTATTTATTCGATTTCTTGAATGGAAATAATGTCGAATATTGTATAACCTGTTCAGTTTATGGTAAGTGCCGTTGTGTAATCAGTGTTTGAAAACTAAATTTACTTTATATGGATTGTTACATGGGTACATATAATGTCCCAAAGATGGTTCGAAGCCACTGCTTGTGACCCAACATGTGTCTCATGTTTTCACATGTTCCCCATCTCGATCTCACCTGTCTTCCGAGAGCTTCCCCCTGAATGTCCTCCTGCTGCTGCTGGGCGATAGTGACACCCAACACCAGGGTGTGCACCCCACAGGAAACAGCTGTGATGAGAACTATAGGAGTTAGCCGGAGCGGCAGCGTCAAAAAGAAGGAAAAGCTAAAAAAGGCCTGCCAGCCTACAGTGTCGCTGGGCTGATGGAAGCGGGCAAAGTTCAGTCCTAGATAACAGAAAATCTGGGCTGCTATGAGAACCCATAGGGCATACGGCACCAGTCTACGCGACACGCGGTCAGGAAGCAGGCCGTAACGACACAACACGTAGAGTACCACATCTGCTGCCAGTCCCACCGATGCCACCAGCACGGATGCCAGTTTATCGCTAGTGTAAACCACGGCGCACATCACAATGACATAGCAGTCGAAGAGTGCCGCAAACACCACCAGCACCAGCAGGGTCTCGTGCCGTTGGCGGCGGAAATATGTCTGGTAGAGGTTCTCCAGAGAGTCAGGAGCAAAGGTCAGCCGCATGAACCGCGGCAAGCACAGACAGCATCCAGAACTGCGCACGGTCACCTCATGCGTCCGTCCCACGGCCTGACCGGGGTCAGAGGGAAGGGTGACCGAACACTCCGCCGAATACTCAGCCGAATACTCCGGCTCCGAAAAGGCCCGGTTCCGAGGCATCGTCGGCGTCCGATTGTGGAAAGTCCTGAACTATCTTCTTCTGGGTCTGGTGCTCTTTAACATACCAGATGATCTGACAACACGGTGCTTGCTTGAAGCTCCTTCAAATGCGGCCGTCGATGACCAAACCCGAGACGCGTGCCGAGGGGCTCTAAAGCTTGGACGTGGTGCTCGTGCGCCTCATGTTCGGACGTGGATCTGGTTTGCATGTCCTCGGTGCCATACGGCATGGGAACCTCTCGTGTCGTCCAGAGGCGCTTGAGATGGGCTTCTGAGACCAATGACAGCAGCTTCATGCGATGTGACCCAATGACAGAAGCCGTCTACCAATTCATCTGCTTCCGCTCGTCCAGTCCAGGATCCAGTCTGGGTGTCCGCCAGAGCTCACCGTGGGTTCCCATGACAGATGAAGAACATCAGGGATCAGACAAGACCCAGATCAACATGACACCCTGTGAGGGGTGAAAGAAAAGCCTTAGGATGGGTTAATGGATGGATTTGGATGTGATCGTGATCCAAGGCCTGATGTGATCTGGTATCATCATCTGCATGCAGGATTCAGACCGGAAGTACATGTTGCTCTGTTGTCATGGGTATAAACATGGAAACCCTGTTCTTGTGTCAAACGCCTTCATGTGTCGACGTCACAATAAAACACGACTCCAGGCAGACATTAAACGAGGAAATCCTGCAAATAACACATTTATATAAATATATAAACATATATCAGTTTAACGTTATATCATATATATAAGGGCTCCAGATGTTCCTCACACAAATCTGCCTCAGATCCTCTCAGTCCGGGATTTTCCCACACAAATGTTCAGGAAGCCCTCAGGAACGACCAGCAGGAACACGAAACACCCCTCAGAGGTTTAGACTTCTCGGACGAGGGTCTGCTGAGCGCGAGCTCGACTTTTCATTCACAGCATCGGACGGAGATGTGCGCAGAGGTCCGATTCGCGAGTCGCTCCAGGGAGTCGGCTCTTTAAATGATTCGGTTGAACCGACTCCTCGGATCGAACGCGTGTCAGGGCCAAACTTCGGTGTATGTGTCATGCGTGATGTACGACCTGAACACGAGAGTAAACGAGAAATGCGTTTTTGCGTTTAAAATCGACACATGCATGAGTCGAAGAGCGTTAAATGGGCTTCTGAATCGGTTCACTCGAAAGAGTCGACTCACTGAACTCATGGACACGAGCGGAAATGACCATTGATGCTGGGACAAGGGTTCGTGTCCCTTCTTATTATATTACATTATTCTCATTTATATGTGGATAACACTGATCTATACAGTTCTCTTATATTAACAAAAACTTTTTATTATGA
>CM065674.1:15093861-15268861 GCA_033220385.1 Triplophysa yarkandensis
TGATGTTCTCTGTATTTCTTCTGGAAGTTCTGGAAACAGTTCGTGTCTACTGATGTTTTCCAATGTATGCTTTAAAGTCTCACAAACACTTTCTGTACCCAGAAATATAGAGAATGTTCAGTAAATGGAAATCAAAATTCAACTTGAAGGAAATACATATTATTTTACCTTTTTTAAATTCTGAGACAATAAAGTCATAACGATATAGAGTTCTTGTAAATGAATTTTCAGATGTGTGTCGGTCACATAGGATAGGCCGGTGGAGGCGCAAGTGGATCATGAGTTTGATCAACCAATATTGAGTTTTAAACCCAAATATATTCGTCTGTCTCATGACTTTTATTACCAACGGTTCTGTTTTTGAGTTTACAAAGAGGCTTCCGCACCCAGCTCTGTACTATCTGCTCACCTATCACCATGAGGTCATTAGACAGGAAGTGAAAAAAACAAACATATAACATAATGTCATAAGTTAAGAATGAACAGAAATATTGCAGTACAGTACAATACAGTTAATATCACTGTTTCAGAAATCTTCATCCACTTCTTTTGTTCACAGAACAACTGAACCAACACTGTTGTGTTCGAGAGATTAAAGATTCTTGTTTTGTTTCACATAATGAAAGTTAGATCGTGCAATAAAGTGTGAGTGAAACCAAGGACTTCACCAATCCCAAAATATGGGGTTATAAGGTTTTGGAAGGACATCCGCGATATCTTCTGCAGAAGTCTCATGGATCTGGAATGACATGAAGGTGGATAAATAATAAAGACCTCATAAGTTCGGGCGAGCAATCTCTACATCTGGAGTTTAAACTCGCCAGCTTCCGTCACAAAGGCAATGAGAGTTTGTATTCCCTCATTTGCTGAAAATCAAATGAGACTTGATGAGCGGAATTTACATACCGTAAGAGATTTTGTTCTTTCTCTATTCAGTAGATCCTGCGTGACTGGAAATATCCACCTTGGAGCGATTCCAAGATGCTCACAAGATTGTAAACATGCTGTTTTGAATCCGATCAATTAGCACAAACCAAATCGAATTTGTTTAAAGCAAATACAGAAGTCATGGCCTATTATTTACATGCCAATGCAGCGTGACTTTAAACTCCAAAAGAACATATACATGGGTTTGATGGATTAAGAGAGCGTTGGTTCCACTTTAACACCTCCAATCGATATTGGGGGAAACCTGAAAAGTTAGATCAAGAAGAGACAAACCTGATGCATTCGACAACATACCGACCAGATGTCAAATCTGTCCAGTGTGATGTTCCTTATTTGTAAGTCACTTTGTTTAACAGATTTTGCTGGAACACAAATCACATTTCAAATGATGCACTCCCTTTGGACAGCTTAGGAATGATTTGTGTTTTTCAGTTTTTGGTTAAACCTTTTTTGTGTGCACTAAATGGCTTATCATTCAAATGACATTGCATAAAGCCATTTGCGTTAAGCAAAAACAATTCATGAAGATAAAACCGAACACAAAACAGAGAGAATCTCTATTGAGAGGTCAGAGAAGATTGACCTGCAGTCGTGTCCGGGTAAGTTGGGATGTTTTCTTCATCTGGTTCTTACGCTCATTCACTTAAGAGTTCAATGTGTTTGTCATGATTCAATGTGTTCTTATTGGTTTAGATCCATTTCATACTGAAATTCAACAATGAAAAGAAGGATTCATGCGCTGCTGTTCTCAGGTCAGTTTTTGTGAAGATGAAAGCTGAACTTCTGTGAAGGTCACTATGCAGAGGCGCACATGACTGTGATAGAGTAGTAAAGTCAATAGTTTTGGGACATGTAACATTTGAAAGTTGTACATTTAAAGATCTGTTGTTTGACCCATAATTTGTCATTGTAAGAAATACTTCAGTCTTTACTTTGCCCTTTTTGCAATGATGCTCTCGCTGAAAAGAACCTCAATTCAGTCAAAGCATCATGTGGCTTTGAGTTATTTCTTCATACTGTTCATCATGTGGCTTTGAGTTATTTCTTCATACTGCTCATTTCTTAGGGCTGGCATTGGCAAAATATTGAGAAAGATGACCAGGTCTTTGAGAGCCGAGGAGAAGTAAGGGTTAACCCAAATGTTTCTGTTTGATTGACAGGATTCTGTGTGTTCATCTCATGTGAGTACATTCTGATCCAGGAACAGAAGACGTGGGATGATGCTCAAGCTTACTGTCGACAGAATCACTATGATCTTGCCACGGTTCAGAACACCGAAGACTGGACACGTGTTGAGAGAGCTGTTGGATCTTCATTGGCCTCACTAGTCTGGATCGGACTCTACAATGACATCAATGGCTGGCGTTGGTCTTATCAAGATAAGCAGAATACGTTTGTGGCATGGGGTTTTGATCAACCAGACAACAGAGCAGGAATACAGGAATGCATTTGTATTGATAATAGTAAATGGTCTGATACACAGTGCAAAAATGAATATCCTGTGTTTTGCTACAACGGTAAGATATAAAAGTTCTTCATTTATTGACTGATGTTTTACGCAGCGGCTCAAGTGAATGAGTGTAAACCGTATGAATTGAAGGAGGGATCATAACTGTATGTTCTGAGATGAATTAATGCAACACAGGATTAAAGTGAGAGAGAGTTCGATTCAAATTTAAAACACTGCCATGATTTATTCACTCTCAGGTGGTGTTCGGTTGAACACAATGAAAGTTATTCAGAAGGATATTTGCTTCTAAACTTTTCTTCTTCTTCCGAATAACTTTCTAAGCGTTTGTAACTGAACTTATATGTTCTCTTCATCAGGACAGCTTCATATAGCTGATTTCACAATCATATACAGCAAGAATCTGAAACACTGTTGTTTTGATCATTTCCTACAGAAGCCCAAACGTTAGAAAGCAGGTTTGTGTACGTCAATGACATGAGCAGGAACTGGTCTGAAGCTCAGACGTACTGCAGACAGCATCACACAGACATGGCCATCATTCAAACTCAAGAAGAGAATAATCACGTGGCGAAAAATAATCGAGCATGGATCGGTCTGTTCAGAGACTCGTGGAAGTGGTCAGATGGAACACACGTCTCTTTATCTTCCATTAACTGGATGTCCACTACACGAGTTGTGGAAGGCCGGAATCGACCTTGTGGTGCTGCAGATGCCAGTGGTATGATGTATGATAGAGACTGCTCAACAACCCTTCCATTCGTCTGCAAGCAGTGTAAGTTTCATGTGTGACCCTCGACCTATGCTTGTCTAACAGTATTGAGAAGGGAAGCAGAAACATTGCCTTTCATTACTTACAGTACTACAAATGACTCCAACCATTAACCAATGAGCACACAAACATTAATGCGTGCCGAAACAAACCCGTTTTCATAATGCTTCAGAGACATATTTGACCCTATTCAGTCCTGGGATGTTTTGACCACCGTGAAGCGAAGATAAGTCCAAAAGATGTGTTTGTGATATCTTTTGTAACAGTCGTTTTCCTGGACGTTCAGGAAAGGTCTCCGTGTCTTTTCAATGTCAAAAAAACATTGTGAAGAAAACGTGTTCTGTTGGACATGCCTTCGTTTAAGGAGAAGAGCGACATGGCGACTTGTCCATTTCTAATGATGTCGCTCACACAGACATGTTAGCGTGTACGAAAGAGAATATTCGAATAAAACAACATGGAACATTTCAAGAAAGTTGTCTGAGTTTGAATAGAACTGTAGTCTATTGCCCATGTTTGATAAGAATCATGAGTAAAATGATTTGGTCAATAGAATTAAAGAATAACTACTTCTAAATATTTTAACAGATTCAAAGAAACAGATTGTGAGATTGGAGATGAAATCTGGTCTGAATGTGAACGATCCTGCTGTGATGGAGAACATCTTACAGTGGGTGAGGATCATCAACCGGCTGTCTGTCTGTCTGTCTGTCTGTCTGTCTGTCTGTCTGTCTGTCTGTCTGTCTGTCTGTCTGTCTGTCTGTCTGTCTGTCTATCCTGTGGGGTTGACTCAAAACATACATGTTGGACACCCAGATACGTGCACCTTTGTACTGAACTCAAATCTTCGTTGGTTCTTTAGAGGTTTATATAATGAAGTTGTATGTTTTCATTATCTTAGGATGAAGTGCAATGTGGAAAATGCCAAGTGTGCACTGAGATGAATTCATTAATGAAAGATTGATTGTGTTCCTCAGATCAAGCAAAAACTGAAGCACCATGGCATAGAGAAGGACACAACACTGACCTGGAGACTACAGTCAGATGGAAAGGTGTTCTCACCCAAATCTGATGATGAAGAAAATCCCACCAAAGAATACTGCTCACAGACTTACTTTGAATAATTGCAAATCGAATACGGAATATCGATCCCGAATGATTGCTTCATATTTATGATTGATAATTATTTTATGGTTTTCAGCTCACTAAATGTCATTTCTTACTTCTGAGGTGTCTAGTTTGCATCTACTGCTACATTATTTCATCATAAACCGAGTTAGTAAATTATTCAAACTGTAACTTTCATTAAGTAAATCTAGATGTTATTAATCATTATTAATTGTTTTATATATTCAGTTTGGTTTTACATTTATAGAATTTTTTCAAGATTATTTTCAAAGACGGCAATTTTTTATTGACTGTTTTTCTTGTTTATTGTGTGGTTCAATGAAATGAAAGTAAAATAATAAAGAATAGATGAATTCAGTTAATCTCTGTTAATCTTTGCATCATTTTTAAATAATTATAGGTTAAAACTTTTCAAGTTTCACACGGCTTGATTATTTAATATCAGTTATTATGCTGGGAAACTCGTCTGTTATATAACATAATACATATGACCCTGCCTATGAAAACACAGCTAAAGTCTCGTTTTGTGATTGATGATTTACATGTCATCATTCTGTAAAGGACATTCTGTGAAATAACTTTATATATTTCAGATAAACATCATATTTGAAAAAAATAACTTCAGGTGATAAAAATGTCATACACATCCAGGACCGCCAAAAGACAATTGCAATATTTCTGTGAACTGAATCTTGTCATAAGCCGTTGAAAAGGTGTGCAAAAGACAAATAAACCACATGAGGGTTGTCTCTTTCTCCTTTCAATAGATCCAGCATTATTCAAAATATCACATTGGAGTGTTGTCCGAGACTGTAGAGACTGTCACCTCACACATACAAATGTCATTTCTTTTAAGCAAATACAGCTGTCATTGAATATCCCAGCAGCCATCTGGACTTAAATAATTATTAAATATAAAAACAATGTTTATACAGGAAAAACATCAATTTGACATCACGTTTCTTTACATGAATTCAGAATTTCTGGTGTTGGAGTTACATTTTCTTAACAGCTTTGCTGTTTTGCTGTATCCATAAACACATATATTTAAATTGTCTTAATCTCTTAACAATGTATAGCTATAACAAATGCAATATTTTGTGGACTAATAAACATTTTCTAAAAATTACATTTTGCTTTTTACCTTTTTATGACAGAACACACTTATGAAGACTTTAAAGGAGACACACAAAACTAATATAACGCAAATGTATCTACATGCCTTCATATTTCAGCTTTATTCGTTATAAAGTATTTTCAGAGGGGTTTCTTTTTATTTACCAGGAACTTTTAAACATATATTTGCATCAGCGTCACCCATCATTTTCCTTTCCACTTTAACCCAAATGACCTTGTTAAAATATTCAAATGTTTATTTCCTTTTGCATGTTGGCCTTATTCTAGTGGTACATCCAATAGAGCGAACACGCAGATGAATCTTTACATCTCTTTCTGGAAGAGTCGAGCTTGTGAGGTGATTGTGAGGATTCTTCTTGTGGGACTTCTCCTGGATTGCACACATGACGCTTGTACTCTTCGACCTCTCTGATTGGTGTGTGGTGGGATGTTTTGCAAGAATGCTTGGTAACTTGGGATCTCCTGATGGTGTAAAGTATAAAATAACTTTAGGAAACTAGTTGCTGTGCTGGGGGAGTCTATTAAGCACAGAAATACAACGTCATGCGTCTAACTCAATTTTGAACTAATGGAACACGTTGGACACGACAAAACTACATGTGTTACATAGACATGCGAAACACTTGTCCCCAGACAACATGCATTAACATAATTTAAATATGTATATATTCCATTAAACAACAACACAAACAACAACAAGAAATCAGTCATTGATCAATGACTGTTTATTTAGTAAACATTAAGATGTTTTTCTAACATTTAAAGATAACATTTATAAATTCCATAATTTTTTGGTTAATTTTAGTAATTAATTAATCTTTCATACTACATTTTATGATGCCAGGACAATACAGGGTTATATAACTTTAGTAACTTAACAATTCAAATTGGATCATTAATAAATGGAAATTTAGCCCAGTAAAATCCAAACAATACTGAAAAACTACAACCAAATCAACAGTAGATCGAAGGACTTGGCTTGTTTAAAGGCAACTTTTGTGTTTGTGTTTATTTCCTAAGATGATGAAATTCTGGCTTAAGAGTACATACATACATCCTGTCTTATATTCCATTTCTTATTTTAAGCATTCTTTATTCTGCACTGTTTTGATTTAGTTATTAGTATGTTAGTTATTCTATCCTGTAGTAGTGTTCTTTCTGTTTTATCATTGGTTTCATCATATGTTGAAGGTTGGATTTGTAGATTCGAGTGTTCGATGGTCTTATTCTCAAGGTTCTTAATAACATCTCAAAACCTAGATGTGAAGCTGTAGTTTTTCATTCTGAAGCTGTGACAGTTATTGTTCAAGCTTTGAAACCCAGATCATAGCTTGTGATAATGTCCGGTTCGGGTACATATGATTCGTGCCGAGAGCAAAGCTTGTAAAACACACTGGCTGATTGTTTTCTGCCATTCTGGAACCTCTTACATTCTTTGCTTATAGACTAAAGACGGAATGTTCTGAGTTATACGAAGTATGGCATGATGTCAAAAGAAATGTTGTGTTATGTTGACATCTCTGAATAATAACTGAGCATGCGGTAGGGTTTATGTGACCCAATGTGATTACTCACAGAAGTTCTGGAAAGGTGACTGCAGGTCCAGACGGATACAGATGTCTATCTGGGTAAAACCAAAAAAGTTTCAAAGAAATATTACCTGTTCAAAAATAACCATAGTTATATAAAATTGTTCTGTAAATACATCGTATTTTAGGTTAACATGTTAGTGTTTATATTAACATTTAGTTGAGTTATAGGAATGCAAACTTAAAGCGTCAGCTTTACTTTGCGGAATCATATTTAGATTTGACTGAATAAAGTTATTTGGATCCACCCTTGATCAGCATATCAACCGTCTTTATGTCACGTCGTTTGTCCAAGAATATATATTCTTATTATATGTAATGTATACACTCTTATATTCCAGCGAGCAGACATGGCCAGTATAAAATATCCTCCAAGAAAATCCAATAACGGATAACATATGTAAACTCTGACCGGCAAATTCCTACAACATGATGACACAATGAATATAATTAATATTAATTATTCAAGATAATTATTCAAATGTCTTGACTGTATCGACTTCAGCCGTATGGATTAAACATGCCTCTCATCCCAAAGTATAAAGATATGCAACTGCCTTATATATATATAAAAAAATAGATTTATTTTTTTACCAATGAGTCAGATAAGGATAGAGAAAACTGTGGTATCCCCCCCAAACTGTTGGTGAAATAGATGACAATTCTAGGATTCTGATGTCTTTCCATCATACAGATTTGAGTTTGTTGATCTTGTGTTACACAAACACTAGATGGCAGAATAATAAAGTGTACTGAAAACAATTCCTTAACCTGACACAAATGCTTTTATTTGTACTACTTTTTCCCAAGTTACATCTTTGCTTTGGTTTTTATTTAAAATGTTATATTAATGTAAGTGTATTCTGAAATTTGAACTAACTTGATAAAAATTACTTCAACTTCTCTTAAGTTCTATCTGTGCATCTATTTAAATGTTATAATGATGAAATATTTGTTTTCCAAAGTCAAAAAGTTGAAGAGATGATTTATCATGAATGAAATATACCATTTTGTAGCACCATTAAAAATGTTTTTTATCAAAATTTATATGTATAAATATAAAATATAAAATGATTTATGCGAGTATACCTATAATAAGTGTTTGAAGTTTACGTTGTAGATATGTCATCAACACAAACCTTCCTATATATATATATGATTGTAGAAACTTTCTCCTGAAATGAACATTTATTGCTTCCTGTCCGTGTTCTTGACTCCTCTCTGACCCTTTTATACATAAAGTCAATGTTAGGACAATACTTTTATACATAACTTAATGCTCATATATATGGCACTTAATGTATTGTTCCTGGTAAACATTATTAAACTGGAGTCAGATGTATCAATTATAATGATCATATATTCTTTTAAAAGAATTAATTGATAATAACAGTTCTATCTTAATTATTCGCTTTTTATAAAAAAAACTTGATCAAATGATATCTTTTTTTTTTAAATAACTAAACCATTTGGAGCACCACTGACTTCCAAATAAGAAAAAACAAGTTGATAACACAACCGCTGTGCAGCTCCATCATATAGTAATTAATGTACACTTATTAAATAAACATATAGACGGAGGTTCTTGCGAGATGAACATGGAGAAACACTGAACATGTTCCACAATCCCTCAATAAACAAACACCAGAAGAATTATTCCACCTTAAGACAATTTTCCATTTTTTTGTCTATTAACAATGAACAAACATAAAACAGTTATGTCAAACTCTTCTTATTTAACCTCTGTGGTTAAACATCATTATAATTCCATAATACAAACGTAGACAAATTACCAACAGAAAGGAAAAATATACCTTCATAGGAGAAATAAGGCTTATAATAATATAAATGAAATGATTTAAATCCATTGCAATGTTTTATGCATTTATTTAAGCTCATTTAACAAATAGATTTAAGTTGTGCTTGACTTCTCCACTCCAGCCAGACTTGATGGGAACAAGATAACTTTTGACGGTTTATTCTTAATCTTTTTCCTCTTCTCAGCAAGTGTCTTGCTTTCTGGAACCGGCCAGAAGATTGACAGCAGTAGTTTAAAGACTCTTCTAAAGGGTCCACAACTTCAAGTTTGGCATTGAAGTTTGGCTAAAAATATTTCGCCACTAAGTTTTGGGCCAGCACATATTCCTGTGTCGTTTTAGCTTTATATAATGTGATACACAGATGTATTATTTTATTTGCTTGTCACACATGGAGACATTTTTTTTTTTGCTCGTTATCTTGACAATTTCTCAAGATTTTCGATGACGATTTGTTTCGTTATTGCTCATGTGTTGGTGCTGTGCTTTGTGTTTTAAGCCAAAGTTTCAAAAGTTCCCTTAGCTTTTCATTCCTCAGTTCGTCTAGTGGTCCACATACAATAACATGCCGGATTTTCTCAATTCATCTCAAAATAAAAGATTCAAGAGCACAAAGAGTTTTGCAGTAATGAGAGGTTTATTAATGCTTTTGTTGTCTTGGAATAAGATCCAAAGACCTGAGAGCTGACCAACTGTTTCAGAACACTGTAGATTCTACAACGGCGAGTCATTTCAACAACAAGACATTTCTATCGTTCAATATATTTTAAGAAGTTTATTCATATTTTTGTGCAGATTATTTGGATCGTTACACAGTAAATATTATTAATTCTTTACAAACAGTAAAAAGATCTAATATAATGATTCAGTTCTTTACCAAGGTGGCATTATAAGATAACTGAAATAAATGTACCAAAAAATGAGCTTTTGATAAACATAAATTATAACCTACACACGCAGAGATTTATATATAAGACCGTTTTAACATAGAAAACACATCTACTGTTCAATGAACATGTCATGTTAATGTTAAATTGTTTCGATTCTCTAATAAATCACTTTAATGTTGTTTTCTAATCTCATTGGCTCTCAGGGATTTGTGTGAAAACATTTTCATCCGGCTGGATTCTCCAGGTCAGTGTTGTGTCCTTCTCTATCCCACGATCCTTTAGTTTCTGCTTGATCTAGGGAACACGACCAATCCATTAAAAATCATATTGGATTAAACATAACATGACACGACCATACCATACTATATTTTATTTGATTTTTTATTAAATATTATTACCATTTTATATAAAATACACAATTTGATACTTACAAATTCTAAGATCTTTCCCATCACCACGCATCCATTCACATTCTTCATAGACTTGACCTCCAATCTCAAAATCTGCCTCTTTCTCTCCACACCTGACAAAACATCACAGAATGTATTTAATCCTCGCTGAGGCACTTTTAGGAAAAATGTTCTGTAATATATAAAAATATAGATTGAAATGTTGTTGTAAAGTAATACGTTTCCTTTATACGATACATTTTCTACTCTTATTCTATCTTTATTGTGGCCAGCGTTTCCCAGTCCCTCCAGATTCAGCTCATACTAACAGAATGATTGAAATGAACAACCCAACAAACTAACGAGATCATAAAAACGAATCCATTCATATTTGATTAAGAAGGGTAATAATTGCCCAGCAAAGGCATGGCCAGAAGAAGGATTTATGACACCACTGTCCCATGATGGGAGAAAAGTGAAAGACATCTGATATTGTTTCGTACGGGATCTCTGTATAATACGAAAGTTTGAATTATTCATTTTGTCAATATCAGATTTTAAGACACATTCCTACAAAGACCTTTTCACTTTTAGCTCCTTACGTCATTTAACCTAATGAAAGATGTTGTGTTATGCACTTTATAATAGTTGTTGGTTTAATACAGTATTTAAAAACACATGGCACTGTATAGAAACTGTTTGATTGAAGCGCATGATACTTACGGAGTTTACAGATGAAATGATTTAAAGAGGAGCAGAGCTCGTCATCCATCCGGCCATCAGTGGATACAACACCACAAGGTCGATCTTGATCCGTCACGTCCCCAAAAGAAGGCATCCAGGTCACGGAAGAAGTGGAGAAAGTTGTTCCATCCGACCACTTCCACGAGTCTCTGAAAAGACCAATCCAAATGTATGGATATGAATCTGTCATCGAGGTGACCTGGTCATTCTCAGCTGAAGTACGGATGGTTGCCAGATCTGTGTGGTGTTGTCTGCAGTAGGTCTGAGCATCAGGCCAGCTCATCAGAGGGCTGGTCACTAAAACAAATCTGTTTGCTCCTACTTGATTCTCTGTAAGAGAAGTAAAGCTTTCATTACTTGAAAGTTGATTCATTGATGAAGTCATTGATTCTATTTTTACATTATTACAACATGAATGGCTGGTCTAAAACAATCCTGCAAACAATCGCTACACACAAAGTTTTATTTATTTATTACATTTGCATCTTTTGGTTATTTCTCACCATTGTAACAAACAAAGGGCCTTGCCTCCGAACACACCAAATCATGCCACGTGCCACTCAAAACTCCACCACAATCCTGAATTCCATCTCTGTTGTTTGGCTCTCCAAAAAACCATTCTATTAATGTCAAAGGCTCTTCTTGATTAGACCACCGCCAGGTATAGATGTCATTGTAGAGTCCAATCCAGGCCACTGTAGTGAGTGAAGCTCCGACCGCTGTTTGGACATTTGTCCAGTCTTCGGTGCTTTGAACCGTGGCCAGATCAAGGTGATTCAGGCGACAGTAAGCTCGAGCATCATCCCACGTCTTCTGCTGTTGGATCAGAATGTACTCACATGAGATGCTCTGGATGAACAAACACACACCTGTTGAGAGAAAAGTATGGGATGTCGGAATGAAATCAGATGTTAAACAATGACGAGCGGTACCAACATACAATGAACAAAATCACAAATGCATTCCATGTCAGAATCGTTTTTAATAATTTCATTAGATATCGGCATAGAAGCATTGATGAAAGTGATGGTGGTTTAATAAAATGTTAACATTCCAACAAAACCGGTTTGAAGAGAAGAAAAGGTTTTATACATTTTTTTTAAGAAAGAAAGAAAGAGTGAAAGGGTAGTTGTAGATGTAAAAGACATAAGTCCATAAGTTGTGTAGGATCCTCCAAGAGGAAAGGTCTGATCGTCCTAATGTTGGAGAGAATAAATGTACAAGATCTGGCGGTTCTGGCACAAGAGCTCTCTTTGTTCGGACAAATAGTAAAATGTAATGCTTAAGTGCCCTGTCGGTGTCAAATACATGCTTGATAAAGCGATGGATGAAAACAGCCGATTTTCTGAAATGGCAATCAATTTACATTCAAAACCATTGATAATTGTAAAATGTTAACGGAGGATTTACTGACGTTATAAATTGTTGAAACACTTTTTACATACACACACTTAAGTCCGGTGAAAGAGAAGAGAGAACGTAACTTTACATTAGTAATACTGGTTCTGCTATAAAAAGCTTTGCCATTTTACACAACTAAGATATTAAACAGTTGTTGTATATTAGAATATATATACAGACGGGTGTTACACATGTGTGTGAAACTGACCTGACAAGAGTAGAATGTGTATCATTGTCTCCATTGATGATGGATTCACAGTATGGAACTGATCTATATAACAGTATACAATACATATTGAATCAGAAAGAATCGATGTACTATAAAGTAAAATGTCAATTTTAACGTTTACCTTCATCCACAGCCAGGACTGGATTGAGAACCTTTTTTATTTCTCCTTATAACACCCTACTCTCATCTTTATGCAATAGCTTTTATGCAAACCATGTTTAAGTTCGGCCATTTCTGGTGCTGATTTCCCTTCTCATTTTGCCTAATTCATTTTGTGCATTATTCAAATAGAATCGAACAACATGGAAATATTCATTCAAAAAAGCACATCATCCAGGAAACCAAAACAGTAATAATGGCCTGAATTCAGCAAGCCATCGCGCTGGCCCAAGCCCAACTGCTAAAACTGAGCGGATATTGCCAATCACACCAATCCAAGAGTCATCTTTATTGCCAGTTGTGCTTACAAAGTAATATAGTAAAAATAAATATGTAAGATAACTCAGAATAGTAGAACACAGCGTGACATAAGAGCTTCAGATGAAATAGAAAATGTACAGAAGTTTTTAAAAATACAAGTTATACGTTGAAAAGTCAACCGCAAAGTTACACATTTATTACACAACATGAGGTGGAAGCTATTTCCTTGTCTGAGACTTCAGCTTGGTTTTCTGTTTTTTTAAATGTGGAATGGATTCCTTTATTAGTGTTAAATATAAGTGATAAAGCTGTGGATGTAGGATATATCCATATATACTGCGTCATGTTTGAAGGGTGATCATGTTTGTAGGTCATGACAACTGGACAGAAGGGTTTCCGTTGGAGTTCTGGAAACTATTCCTTAAAGTTTTGAAACACCTTACATGATCGGGAGAACTTATTGTCGCTGGTAGATTTCTGTGTAATTCTCATGTTTTATTCCACAGCGTTAAAGGGGAAGTATCACTGTGTTCCGTAAATTATAAGTGCTTCAGACTGTTAAAAATGTTAAGTTGTTCAAAAAGGATTGTTTGTCAGAAAGGTCAGAGTAATTTATAGGCCATTCTCTCGTAAATCCAGATCATCCAACAATCAGAGAGCTTGGAAGATCACAAGCAGGAGAAGATCTCATGGTCACAAGCACTGTTCACACTTCAGGAGCTCAACGTTATCCAGAAACAATCATAGAGCGGCATCTGTCTTCTGTTAATGTGATGACAGCCAAATCCATTTCAAAGTTTGTGCCTTGTGTTTTAAGGTAGAAAGGCGTTGTGAGTCCACTTCAAGCATGATCCCGAGTTGATCTTCAAGCGGGTTAGGGATGATTACAGCCCATCTCCTGAGCTGAAGTCAAAGTCATGTCAAATCGAGGCTTTTCCTTTAGAATTTTTTTAAGATGTTTGTAGGGGGAGCTGAACATGTGTAATAAACGGTCATTTGTGGGAAGGTGTTCAGAGAGTTGATCTTGTGATCAGAAGGTTGTTGGTTTGAATCTCAGTGTCAGAAGATAACAACTGAAGTGTTCTTGAAGACATCTTACACCTGATAACTGTGCAGTGATAGATGTACACTGTACAATACTGTAAGAATAAAAATGTCTGTCAAATGAAGAAATATAAATGTACATTTATTTTATTCTTAATATCTATTTCATCTAGACTTCACAGACTGAAGATCCCTGTATAGCATCAGAACGACACAGGAAACCTCCGTTTACTGGAAATAAATTGAACATATTCAACATTAAGGCAAATGGCTGCAGACAAGGGCAAGAAGTCATCCCACCCCAACTGCCTCGGATTTCATTTGCATGCTTCTAAGCCGGGACTCGGCCGTGCCACTCCTAAATCATTAACCAGTCACAAAATGGGTTCAGGATTTCTCTGGCTTTGCCCACAGTGATAGACACATCTACAAAATCCAGAACATCACCTAACACAAACTCTACTGAATCATGACCGGAGAACATTATCTGCTATGTTTGGGTTTTATTACAGTAGTGCATGTGTGATGGCAGGCTTTATTTGCTTATGCAAAGACGTTGGTTGGTCTATAACAGATGGGGAGGTTACAAACAATAGGTATAAACCTCATGAAAACGTATAGTAATGCATGACCTCATAATACTTTGAGAGTGTAAAGCTGAAAGTTTAAAAAAAAAAAAAGCTTGTGCATGCCAAACCAACAGATGTTAAGATAAAAGTGTGATATAGTAATATAACATCCCGCTTTCCTGGAGATCGCTGGTAAAAGCAAACAATGTCATGGGTATCATCACATCGATTTTTTTTATAATTCAAAGTAAGTTGTTACATCTGCGTAATGAATGAATGTAAAAACAAGAATTATGGCTGAAATGAAACGTTAAGGGTGGAAGGATTTCATGTTGTCGTGCAGAATTGCTGCATGAATCCATCTGCAATGTCATTTGTTGCTGTTGTGTGTGATTGAAAGACAATAGTAATAGCTTGTGATTAAAGTTAAATCAAATATTTCTAAAAACTGAACATTTTAAATGGAAGGTCTCGTAAGGTCTTCGTTTTTGGCCTTGAATATCTTATGGTTATTTGCATAAGAGGCACTCCAGCAGATTTGCTTAAAACAAAATCTTCTGCTTCTTTCCACGCATACAAACTGTGTATCGTGAATCGTGATAGCAGTATACAAAGTACAGGATGAGGTGATATAACATAAGGATTTGACTTTTCCATTGCATAAATGTGACATGTTAAATGATAGTAATAGTGTTACCGTTGATTTTAGGTATAACATTGAAGCTTTTATCTTGATTGGTGCTTATTTGGTTGCGTACTTGTGCGTTTGTGTTACCATCAAACAAAAGTATGCTTGAATTATGTCTTTGATAATATTCAAAAAAGAAATGACCTAAAGAATATGACTTTATAGCATCTTTTAAAAATGTCTTCTGAACGTCTGACGTTCACATCCAGTTGACCTCTGTACAAAGATTCTAGTTATATATTTCTTTAATCATTTAATGTATTTTGTAGTAGAAAGCTAATATAACATATTTAGACATGTGAACACTTATTTTTAACATGTATACTCTTAAATTGTAAAGGAAATGTTGAAACGGCTGACATGAAAATATCAGTTAATATAAGTTAAATCGCACATGCCTTTGACATACTGTTGAGTTTCTGAACCTCTAACCTACTGTATTTGCATTCATGCACTATTGTTGTTTCAATTGTCTTAGTGAGATTGGAACAGTCCAACCGGGGGGAACGATGCCAGACAGATGATAAAAGTGCTATATAGATTTAATAAAAGTATACAGGTATACGGGAAACATCACAGAATGACCAAAAACATTTGTACTGAACTGAACAAACCGACCTAAAAGTGAGAGATGATGGATCAGATGCAGGACCAAATCAGCTTGGATAACAAAAAGGTTCGGGACAAATTAGAGATGATGGGAAACAGACCCAAGAATAATGGGCAATGTAATTCAAACTGAAGTCCAGAGGGAACTCTGCGGAACGGACATGAGTATTCCTGATATCTAGCTTCTATCATCAGATTCGATCATCTTCTATCTAGTTTTTACAGCAGCTCATTGTCGCTCCAGGGACAACATCATTACAGTTTTGAGAAGAAAGTGCGATTGTGAAGTTCCGGAGAGGCCCAAGTGTCTTTCTTATGGTCTCAAGGTTTCCCAGGTGAGGGTGTTGTCCAAAATGAAAAGCATATGCAAATAATTACGCAGCTAGATGTCATAAACAATTACATCATCTATCCAATCGGCATAAGAGAGGAAGCACCTTTAAATATAGACATGCCCTCTTAACTTCATTCTCTCCATTGTTTTCAACATCCCTTCTGTCGATACTGAACACAACCGCCCTCAGTAGACTACAGTGAATAATCCAGACTGCCGAGGGAACCACTTGCACTTCTCTTCTCAGACATTTAGAACTGTACTCATCCAGAGCCGGTGAAATCCCTCTGGACCCTTCACTCCCAGCACACGTTACCGTCTGGTCGGTGCTACAGACCACAGAACACTAAAACATCCAGACACAGGAAAACCTTCTTTTCTCAGGCCATCTACCTCATGAACAGTGAAATGTTCACCTTGTGCAATAAATATGTGCAATAAATATTTTTCATCAGACTTCCGTATTTAGCACCTCAATAATTAGTAAATGTGTAGATTTCCTGTAGCAATACGGTTGTTTGCAATACTCTACTTCAGACATTCACATATAGCACTTTTAAACGTTTATATTTATAATATATCAGTATATAGATATAGTTTATAGATTCTGATTCTATCTGTCCGTTTTGGGAAATGCAGGGGAACTGCTCTGGGTTCCAGCAAACATCGAGCTCTGAGCCCTCGCCCCAGACAGCAGGCCAAATATGATAACCATTCTTGCCGCTGTATTTAATTGTTGGCAAACGAGAACTTGTGACAGAAGTTTCATACTACAATGCATGCTGGGTGTTGCATGCATCCTAGTACAAAACTCATCTGTCCGTTGTTGATGTGCCACATGAAATAAATGAGAACCAAAGTTTGTTCTTAAGGACTTGATGTGATTATGTGTAGAAGGCAATTCACTCCAGAAGATGGCAACAGTGTGACATCATAAAAGGAACTGCCCTTAAAATTCTGTCTGTTACATGATAAGCTAATGTTATTTTACAGTCATACATCTTATTAAAGTACCTCATTACTGTTCATTGAAAAATGTCTACTGTAAACAGCTTGCCAAGGCAATATTGAAAATCTGTTCTCCATTTTTTAAGACGAAGCACACTCTGCCGATCATTTACTTTAGGTAAATATTCTGGGCCTTTTATTTGCATGGCACTGAAGTGTGCCACGTTAAAATATTTTCAAGTGATCCAACACCCTAAACTAATAAAAGGAAATACATATTCATGTTTACTTTCCACACATATTACAAAAATGTCTTGTTTTCATAACCCAAATACATATGTAGCTGTGTAACACATATAATATATGTGAAGTGACGTGAAGCGACATGTCGTGTGGCCAAATATGGTGTCCCATACCTGCAATTTCTGCTGTGCACACAATTTCTGCGGTGCAGGGCCTAGGGAGCAGTGGGAGGGACGGTGCCTCAGTCGAGGTATCACCGCTGGTACCGAGTCTCGAACCAGAGACCTTGGGATCACGAGTCCAACACTGAAACCACCAGGCAACAACAGCCCCAATATCAATAATATATAGCAAAGAAATATTACAGCTTTATTCATAATTGTCAAAGTTTTCATTTTTCCTTAAAATCTTTACATAGTTTAGGTCCAACGGGTCCACTTGACCAAAATAGTTGAACATTGCTCTTAGCCGTTGCAAAACTCGCCAAAACATGGAGCATAAGTCACATATGTATCACTGCATTAGTGTGTGTTGCTTGACTCCTTGCATGGTAAC
This sequence comes from Triplophysa yarkandensis, assembly GCA_033220385.1. Taxonomy (NCBI): domain Eukaryota; kingdom Metazoa; phylum Chordata; class Actinopteri; order Cypriniformes; family Nemacheilidae; genus Triplophysa; species Triplophysa yarkandensis. Next base: position 15,111,784 of record CM065674.1, read on the forward strand.
TGCTCTGTTTTAGGTTCTATTTCAATGTTGCACTAGTGGTCTGACTGTTACTTGTTTCGGTTAATGTTGCACTGGAGGTCTGACTGTTACTTGTTTCGGTTAATGTTGCGCTAGTGGTCTGACTGTTACTTGTTTCGGTTAATGTTGCGCTAGTGGTCTGACTGTTACTTGTTTCGGTTAATGTTGCGCTAGAGGTCTGACTGTTACTTGTTTCAGTTAATGTTGCACTGGAGGTCTGACTGTTACTTGTTTCGGTTAATGTTGCGCTAGTGGTCTGACTGTTACTTGTTTCGGTTAATGTTGCGCTAGTGGTCTGACTGTTACTTGTTTCGGTTAATGTTGCGCTAGTGGTCTGACTGTTACTTGTTTCGGTTAATGTTGCGCTAGTGGTCTGACTGTTACTTGTTTCGGTTAATGTTGCGCTAGTGGTCTGACTGTTACTTGTTTCGGTTAATGTTGCGCTAGTGGTCTGACTGTTACTTGTTTCGGTTAATGTTGCGCTAGTGGTCTGACTGTTACTTGTTTTAGTCAATGTTGCACTAGTGGTCTGACTGTTACTTGTTTCGGTTAATGTTGCGCTAGTGGTCTGACTGTTACTTGTTTCGGTTAATGTTGCGCTAGTGGTCTGACTGTTACTTTTTTCGGTTAATGTTGCGCTAGTGGTCTGACTGTTACTTGTTTCGGTTAATGTTGCGCTAGAGGTCTGACTGTTACTTGTTTCAGTTAATGTTGCACTGGAGGTCTGACTGTTACTTGTTTCGGTTAATGTTGCGCTAGTGGTCTGACTGTTACTTGTTTCGGTTAATGTTGCGCTAGTGGTCTGACTGTTACTTGTTTCGGTTAATGTTGCGCTAGTGGTCTGACTGTTACTTGTTTCGGTTAATGTTGCGCTAGTGGTCTGACTGTTACTTGTTTCGGTTAATGTTGCGCTGGAGGTCTGACTGTTACTTGTTTCAGTTAATGTTGCGCTAGTGGTTTGACTGTTACCTGTTTCGGTTAATGTTGCGCTAGTGGTCTGACTGTTACTTGTTTCGGTTAATGTTGCGCTAGTGGTCTGACTGTTACTTGTTTCGGTTAATGTTGCGCTAGTGGTCTGACTGTTACTTGTTTCGGTTAATGTTGCGCTAGTGGTCTGACTGTTACTTGTTTCAGTTAATGTTGCGCTAGTGGTCTGACTGTTACTTGTTTCGGTTAATGTTGCGCTAGTGGTCTGACTGTTACTTGTTTCGGTTAATGTTGCGCTAGTGGTCTGACTGTTACCTGTTTCGGTTAATGTTGCGCTAGTGGTCTGACTGTTACCTGTTTCGGTTAATGTTGCGCTAGTGGTCTGACTGTTACTTGTTTCGGTTAATGTTGCGCTAGTGGTCTGACTGTTACTTGTTTCGGTTAATGTTGCACTAGTGGTCTGACTGTTACTTGTTTCGGTTAATGTTGCGCTAGTGGTCTGACTGTTACTTGTTTCAGTTAATGTTGCGCTAGTGGTCTGACTGTTACTTGTTTCGGTTAATGTTGCGCTAGTGGTCTGACTGTTACTTGTTTCGGTTAATGTTGCGCTAGTGGTCTGACTGTTACCTGTTTCGGTTAATGTTGCGCTAGTGGTCTGACTGTTACTTGTTTCAGTTAATGTTGCGCTAGTGGTCTGACTGTTACTTGTTTCGGTTAATGTTGCGCTAGTGGTCTGACTGTTACTTGTTTCGGTTAATGTTGCGCTAGTGGTCTGACTGTTACTTGTTTCGGTTAATGTTGCGCTAGTGGTCTGACTGTTACTTGTTTCGGTTAATGTTGCGCTAGTGGTCTGACTGTTACTTGTTTCGGTTAATGTTGCGCTAGTGGTCTGACTGTTACTTGTTTCGGTTAATGTTGCGCTAGTGGTCTGACTGTTACTTGTTTCGGTTAATGTTGCGCTAGTGGTCTGACTGTTACTTGTTTCGGTTAATGTTGCGCTAGTGGTCTGACTGTTACTTGTTTCGGTTAATGTTGCGCTAGTGGTCTGACTGTTACTTGTTTCGGTTAATGTTGCGCTAGTGGTCTGACTGTTACTTGTTTCGGTTAATGTTGCGCTAGTGGTCTGACTGTTACCTGTTTCGGTTAATGTTGCGCTAGTGGTCTGACTGTTACTTGTTTCGGTTAATGTTGCGCTAGTGGTCTGACTGTTACTTGTTTCGGTTAATGTTGCGCTAGTGGTCTGACTGTTACTTGTTTCGGTTAATGTTGCGCTAGTGGTCTGACTGTTAGTTGTTTCAGTTAATGTTGCGCTAGTGGTCTGACTGTTACTTGTTTCGGTTAATGTTGCGCTAGTGGTCTGACTGTTACTTGTTTCGGTTAATGTTGCGCTAGTGGTCTGACTGTTACCTGTTTCGGTTAATGTTGCGCTAGTGGTCTGACTGTTACTTGTTTCAGTTAATGTTGCGCTAGTTGTCTGACTGTTACTTGTTTCGGTTAATGTTGCGCTAGTGGTCTGACTGTTACTTGTTTCGGTTAATGTTGCGCTAGTGGTCTGACTGTTACTTGTTTCGGTTAATGTTGCGCTAGTGGTCTGACTGTTACTTGTTTCGGTTAATGTTGCGCTAGTGGTCTGACTGTTACTTGTTTCGGTTAATGTTGCGCTAGTGGTCTGACTGTTACTTGTTTCGGTTAATGTTGCGCTAGTGGTCTGACTGTTACCTGTTTCGGTTAATGTTGCGCTAGTGGTCTGACTGTTACTTGTTTCGGTCAATGTTGCGCTAGTGGTCTGACTGTTACTTGTTTCGGTTAATGTTGCGCTAGTGGTCTGACTGTTACTTGTTTCGGTTAATGTTGCGCTGGAGGTCTGACTGTTACTTGTTTCAGTTAATGTTGCGCTAGTGGTCTGACTGTTACTTGTTTCGGTTAATGTTGCGCTAGTGGTCTGACTGTTACTTGTTTCGGTTAATGTTGCGCTAGTGGTCTGACTGTTACTTGTTTCAGTTAATGTTGCACTGGAGGTCTGACTGTTACTTGTTTCAGTTAATGTTGCGCTAGTGGTCTGACTGTTACTTGTTTCGGTTAATGTTGCGCTAGTGGTCTGACTGTTACTTGTTTCGGTTAATGTTGCGCTAGTGGTCTGACTGTTACTTGTTTCGGTTAATGTTGCGCTAGTGGTCTGACTGTTACTTGTTTCGGTTAATGTTGCGCTAGTGGTCTGACTGTTACTTGTTTCGGTTAATGTTGCGCTAGTGGTCTGACTGTTACTTGTTTCGGTTAATGTTGCGCTAGTGGTCTGACTGTTACTTGTTTCGGTTAATGTTGCGCTAGTGGTCTGACTGTTACTTGTTTCGGTTAATGTTGCGCTAGTGGTCTGACTGTTACTTGTTTCGGTTAATGTTGCGCTAGTGGTCTGACTGTTACTTGTTTCGGTTAATGTTGCGCTAGTGGTCTGACTGTTACTTGTTTCGGTTAATGTTGCGCTAGTGGTCTGACTGTTACTTGTTTCAGTTAATGTTGCACTGGAGGTCTGACTGTTACTTGTTTCAGTTAATGTTGCGCTAGTGGTCTGACTGTTACTTGTTTCAGTTAATGTTGCGCTAGTGGTCTGACTGTTACTTGTTTCAGTTAATGTTGCGCTAGTGGTCTGACTGTTACTTGTTTCGGTTAATGTTGCGCTAGTGGTCTGACTGTTACTTGTTTCGGTTAATGTTGCACTAGTGGTCTGACTGTTACTTGTTTCAGTTAATGTTGCGCTAGTGATCTGACTGTTACTTGTTTCAGTTAATGTTGCGCTAGAGGTCTGACTGTTACTTGTTTCGGTTAATGTTGCGCTAGTGGTCTGACTGTTACTAGTTTCGGTTAATGTTGCGCTAGAGGTCTGACTGTTACTTGTTTCGGTTAATGTTGCGCTAGTGGTCTGACTGTTACTTGTTTCGGTTAATGTTGCGCTAGTGGTCTGACTGTTACTTGTTTCGGTTAATGTTGCGCTAGTGGTCTGACTGTTACTTGTTTTTTGGTCAACGTTGCGCTAGTGGTCTGACTGTTACTTGTTTCGGTTAATGTTGCGCTAGTGGTCTGACTGTTACTTGTTTTTTGGTCAACGTTGCGCTAGTGGTCTGACTCTTTCTTCAAAAGTCAGCCAAATGAACAAATGTAATTGAAAATGGCATTTTTTAATTTTTTATTTCTCAGCTCATTTTGTAAAAAATTAATCGTTAGCCTTGACCAATTGTATCGTGACTCGGATTACAGTGTGATTGAATCATTCCTAGTTCTGTTACATATGTTGATCAGTCTTACATTGGTTGTTACTTGTGCTAAATTGTTACTCACTTTATTTTATGTAAATACATTCCCTAAATTAATAAAAAAATAAATAATTAAAAAATTTGGGGATAGGATTTTACAACAAAACTGTTTTGCCGCTTAGTTACACAATGTGCACCATATAAAATGTAATGTTTCTCATTTGAGTGTGAAGACATTTTGAAGACAAGGTTCCACATGTGAATAAATCTGAAAGAAGAGATTTGGTGCATGCAATCCCACAGAATGCATCTTTAACAGATCTCTTTAGAATAATTTATTCAAGCACAGTCATTTTCACATGTACTTTTTATTTAAAAATATAGATTTGCATATGTACAGCATTTTGCATGAAAAGAACTGAATATAAATTTGTCCAGCAAATAAAAGCAGAGCAAGATACTCAGTAAAGTCAGATCTTGGGTAAAGTCCATCCATACTGTGATGTTTTCTTTTCTGAAAGAGTATATCTTGTACCGTACTAGTTCTTAGTTATTACTAATTTCACATTTACATGAATATGTTATAATTCCACAGCTTAAGATTCATTTCATGAAAATCCATCAGCAATCGAAAGCCTGATTTTTGTGCTTCTGTTCTCAGGTCAGTGTGTAACTTTATCAAAAATGATGCAGAATTTTTAATGTTTTAAAATAGCTATGAAAATTAATCATGTGTGTAAGATTTTATTCGTTTGTGTATTATCATTGATTCTATCATCGTCTTGTCCCACAATTTCCTATTATGTTCATACTTTACTTCTGTAGTTCCCTCTTGTATTTATACTCCTTTTTACATTAGTTCTGTTGTTTGTCAGTGTTCACATTTGGGTTTTATGTTTTACTAATAACCGGATGTCCAGCGATGGTTCTCATAAGATTAGTTTTGGCAACACTTTAAAATAAGCTTCTATGACCAATTATTTAAAGAATGAGCTAAAATGTGCTAACAACAAACAATACAAATGCAGCATAATTTAATTTCACTTTACGTTAATGTTACCACATACTTATTCCCTGTTAACATTAGTTAATATACCATGAACTTATATGAACAACTTTATTGATATGAACAAACATTAACAAGGATTTATACATGATGAAAAACTAAATTGATAATTTTTAGTTAATTCATTTACTAATGTTAACAAATATCCCCTTATTCTAAATTCTTACCAAATTGTTCACCCAGATGCAGGCAAGGGATAGTTTTAACAAAATGAATGGCGGAAAAACTATAACGTAAAACTCAAAACAAACAACCTCCCACGAGGGGGCAAGAACAAAACGTCTATGGTAACGTATGGTAACCTCAGTTCCTTGAAGGCGGGAAGGAGACGTTGTGACTGATGGGGTTGATCTTGAGAACCCTTTTCTCTCTGAGCCAATTGAAAAGGCCAATTCATTTGGCGAATGAATTAATCCAAGTCCCTGCCCGTGATGATGGGTATAAAAGGGGACAGAAGAAATCATTCCTTACCTTTTGTGCTGAGGAACCTGGTCGCTACAGCGGCAGCCGGGTGTCGTAGCATGGAGGTCACAACGTCTCGTTCCCTCCTTCAGGGAACTGAGGTTTCCATACATAACCGTAGACATTCCCCTATCAGTTGGTCTCTTTGCGTTGTGACTGATGGGGTAATCACGCCATGATGCCCAGGCTGCGTCGTGACCATAGTAGAGCGGAGCTGACAGGCCCTGGGCGTGCCACGAATCACTCTACTCAAGCCAGGACCTTCCAGTGGCGCCGGTAAGGTGTCATCAGAGCTTCCTCTGGAAGGTGAGAGACTCAACTCATACCGATGGTCTGGAGGGCGGTTGGCCTTACTTCTAGAACACTTACTCAATCTAGACTTCAGAAGAGTAAAGGAAGCAATCATGACCCCATCCACATTAACGGGATGGTTGTTGCGCGTGCACAGGGACAACACTTCCTGCAATCGCGGACATCCAGAGGAAACGCTGTCTTCGTCGAGCTCGCAGCATCCTCAAGGACTCGTCTTAACCTGACCGTAGACCTCGTTTTTCCCTATAGCTGTCTCCTTACTGAACTCTTCTCACTGACACCCCTCAACACCTTCCCCAAACACACAGACTCCTTCCCCTCTTCAACACTACACTTGACTTATTACTTATTTATTTTAAATATTCATAACAATAACCAGTTGTTACATGCACTACTGTCTGTTCACTCAGTAACACTGGACAATCCATAGGCACACCATAATATTTCTATTCACTTTAATCTGTCATCTGTCTATAGTGTATATACACTTTAACATAATCCATCTGTGTAGTATGTTCATACTACACCTGTCTGTATATCTGCTGAGTATTTAAATCTGTAAATTATGTCCATACAATAAATCTAATCTAATCAGTCGGAGCAAACTATGCAATGTTGTAAAAGCTGTCGATTTTTCAGTAACTTATCTCTTTTGTGGCATAAGTGTGGCCCAATCCAAGGACCAATACTTAAACAGTTGTTGCTGCTTTTTAATTAATAAACATTGGCGTTGTGTAAGTAAGTGTAATACTTATTTGGGCAGAGTGAGATTGTGAGTCTGAAACATGTGTGATGACTAAATCACTTTTAGGTACTAACCCTTCAAATTATTCCACCTACACTTTTCTTCCAATAGGACTCTGCCAGGTTACAGAGGTCATCCCTGTCAGCGTGTTCTGATCCAGGAGCAGAAAACATGGAGTGAAGCACAGGTTTACCGCAGACAGAATGTCATAGACCTGGCCACTGCTGAAAGCAATGAAGATTGGACGCAACTACAAGAAACAGCTCAACATGTCACAACTTTAGCTTAGACAGGACTGTGCAACAACATTAATGGCTGGCAGTGGGCCTACAAAGAAGGGATTGTGACATTTGTGAATTGGAGTCCCACTGAGCCGAACAACATGAATGGATTTGAGGAGTTGGTTTTTATACGCCATAACGGCTGGTTTGATGCACCTAGCAATTTACTCCTGAAGTTTGCATGCTATGATGGTGAGTTATAACTATAAAAGGTCTTAAGATTGTGAGCAGTCGTGAACGAGTCCCTTCAATGAATGACATAAAATGAACTTCTAAATAATAATCTAGTTGTTACTAAACTTTAAGTTACCCGACAAGAGCAAAATGTCAAGACTCTTGTAATAACCACCGTCTTCAAGTCTGCTTTATTGTCAATTCTTCCACATGTACAGTAAATACATGCCATTTAAAATATTCTTTATTTAACAAAACACGCCAATGTCTTCTTCCAAACAGCAGAACGGGAGCAGAAAGGTTTTTATTGGTCTCTGATATCAGAGCTACTGCAGACGGCATAACACGGATCTGGCCCTCATACGGGATAAAGAAGAGAATGACCTCATGCCAGCTGCTCAACCAGTATGAACCGGTCTGTTCCGAGACTCATGGCAGTGGTGAGATGGAACAAATGCCTCTGCGCCCTGAATTGAATGATTGACAGTCAGTAACCACAATACACACGCATCACATGAAAAGGAACAGAATGTTCTGCTAAAAGCCAATTTGCAAGTCCAGCTAATGCAAATTTGTCCCATGATGGTTAGTGCAGCTACAATAGTCATGATTCATTGAAATATGCAACACACGTAATAATCAGCTTTATTTTCTGCTTTTTACTTGCTCTCTTTAAAAGTCTTGCTCTGTATTTTGTGTATTTGAACACATTGGTGTTTGATTGTGAAATGATAAATAAAAGAATAAAGGGCTTTTGTCCAGATGTGATCCACAACTGATGACACGATTCATAGGAATGATAAGATAAAACTTTATGTTGAGTAAGACTGTTGTACAAAGCGCATAAGCGACTCCTAGCATGCATGAATTCTGCAACTAGACTTCTGTCTTTATCGTTGATTCTGAAGAATGATAAATGTGGACTGGATTTGGACCAGAGATTATGAAGTAAAGGACTGTGACCCACTTTGAGAAGAGCAACACTGCTCCTTGTCTGTATGAATGCACACTATGATGTGCATGAAGTGTTGTGTTTATGAAACAATAAAGTGATGACACAAGTGATGGAGAAACATCAATAAATACACTTAAACTACAACTCTTCTCTTAGAGCAGTCATGTCCAAAGTCCGTCACCCGGCCCGGTTGCGGCCCGTCCTTTACTTCCATACGGCCCCCAGGGACACAGCTGATCAATTTCTGTCTCTGTGTCTGAGCCATCGCAGAATATATTCAGCGCTAAACAGGACTGATTCACATATAAAAGAGAAGTGGTCCGATCTTAAGATGGGAACAAAGAAACGGTTTGTCTCTCACCGACAGAATGTGTGGGCGACTGGTGGCGGCAAAGGTGCCCCCGATTCTCTGCCAAACCAGTGTGTGTGGCATTGTGTCTGAGAGAGAGAGACACATGTGCTGATACAGGGGAACCTCGTTAATAATGTTATTGCTTGCGTGCTCAATTAAATAAAATAAATCACACAATTGGATAAGTCCTTATTCTTGCAGAGTCTGCGTGAGACCAGTGTGACGAAACTCCCAGCGCAGAGTCTGCAGGGCTCTGGAGTTTCCCGAGGTCCTCAACACAAGTGCGGGAGTCCCGACCGTATGGCACTGCTGGAATATTGAAGTGTTGCTGCAGTAGACTTCTTATGTTTTCAGCGATCATATTTAATCATTTACAACTTATCACATTAATCACATAATGAGTGATAGGCATACATCCATTTAAGAATGGAAGTGAAAGAAAGTACATTTACGTACTTTCAACACATAGTTTCTTTTATGTCTTTAAACTAAACATGCATGTATGTATCTTTAGGACCTATAATGGCGATTTAATGTTATTTGTATTTTTTGTTGTAACCAGGACCTATGAGCAACTGGTAAATATTGTAAATATTGAAATATGTCAAAGTAAATTAATTCAAAGGGTTAATTCCCTTCATCCGCAGTCAGTTCCTCAACTCCCCATCAGTGTCGCCAAACTGCTTTGTCTTCATAATGTGCGTACGCATGGGTCAGAGTTTGCCTGTAGATGCCCATATTTTCACGTCAAGTTTTTCTTTATAAATCACAACTTTTGCGCAGGAACTGGCGTACGCATGTTTTCAGCTCCATTTTGTGCGTACGCAGGCTTTATAAATGAGGCCCCTGGACTTTTTAAAAGTGATTTGGATAGAATCAATGGCGCTGGCGAGGCTGCAATTATGGGCACTGTGCTGGCGAGGCTGCATGTGATTAAAAAATGTTCTTAGTTGAAAGCTGTTAAATTTCAGCTTTTTTCTTGAATTTCTCTCCTAAAATGTAAGTGCGTGTTATACGCCGGTAAATACGGTGTATGTATATTTGTGTGTGCGCGTGTGTGTGCGTGTGTATAAATATAAATATATATATATATATATGTATGTGTGTGTATATATATACCTATATATATTCTATTCCTGTATAGACACCTTCATGTGCTGGCTGGGTGACCTTATTAAACGTGAGACACAACTGGTCCTTAACATACAGGGGATTGCCTTTCACAAAGCTGTGAGCAGGTGGGAAGCTGAGGATCATCTTCCGCTCCCCCTTCAACCTTTCTTTTTGGTGGAGTTAGACCCCTTTCACATGGGCAATCCGATCCAATCCGGTCCGTCTGTCAGTTTTTCAGGCGGACCGGATCGGATGTTCCATGCATCCCTATGGGGCAGGGGATGCCTCCACTGACACCCGCTGCTATCCGATCTGATCCTGTCCGTGAAATCCAGACGCATGGAAACCCTTTTCTTTCAATAGAGATGAATACATGATAAAACAATTCTCAGTTAATGTTAGTTGTGTTCCTGACCTATATTTCAGCATCCTATGTTGTTTTTTTTTCATCTGACCTTCAGACGTGAAAGGAAGATTGATTTAACAGCTGTTTAGAATGATCATTTAAATCGTTTGCAATAAAGTTTGCATAAAATAGTTCATTTGTACTTAATTTAAAATGTCAGGCAAAATCGTCGGCCCTCACGCATGTTCACTTCATCAAGTCTGGCCCTCTTTGAAAAAAGTTTGGACACCACTGTCTTAGAGGAACTATAAATAAAAGATTAAAAAAATATCTAGGAGAAGCAAAAGAGGTTTACATTAAATGCCATGTTTTGAAATAATAATACCTTCATGATTGTTACAGAACAAACCAAATTTTCTCTTCTAAACTCGTATTTATTTGAGGCAATTCACAGCTCTAAATATAAAAGCGAATTAAATAATTACAGATAATGAAGTGTGATGTCATGGTTACAAATAGAGGTCTGAACCCTTCTGGGTAGAGAATCATTTCTTAAGATCAACCCTCAGAACGTTGTTTGGTATGAACACACTTCCATTAGCCAGGGATTTATCTGTGATAAAAGCTTCTCAATGTGCTCATTTGTGAGGTGTAACGTTTAATCAATTCAACATTTCCACTTTCTTGTTAAGCTGCGGCAGAGTTAAAAAATAGTCCCTATAAAAAGTATAATGTGTCTATTTTTTTAAAACTTTTACATACCTGGAACAGTGACAATAGAACAGCAGAACATAGAAGATAAAGAAAAATACACTGTCATGCTCTTAAGCGTGAAGGAAATGACCACATATATTTGCTGGCTCATGGATACTTCATGGACTTTGGTATTGCCCTACTTCTCACAGCTGATTTGGGGTCAGGTTGTTCCTCATGAAAGGGTTATCCCAGGCATCTCAGAAAGCATTGAGACTGGCTTGTATGCGAGGACAAAAGCAGGTGTGTGAAGTTGCTTATGTCAAGATTTCCACACTCCTTAAGTCGTCTTAGAATTTCACAATACAGGAAAAATATTTTCTAAGATTTTCAACGGAGTTTAAACTTTTTAGGTTCCAGATAAGTTTAAGTGAAACAGTCAGCTTTAGACGAATATGAAAGGAACATTCGTCAACCGTTGACCTGACCTTATTTAAATAGCAGTGTAAAATATTACCAGAATCAGTTCCAGTGACCCGAGCTCAAACATTTTGCCTGCAAAAGTCATTAAAGGTAATGCATGAACATTTGTTTAGGAAAATCGGTCCATGTTTGAAAAATGTACAACGCAATATAACTATACTTGACCAAACGAAGGCACTTCAGAAGACAAAAGCACAGTTTGATGTTCAGTCCTGTCTGCGGACGCGGGTGATATGCAACGTTTTCATCCTTTAAAACATTCAATTTCCTTCTTTACAAGATATTGTACTATTTACTTTGTTGATTTAAATGTCTTTGTGCTTGTTTCAGATTCCTATCGTTCTGTAAATCCATCAGCAATGGAAACAATTTATCAGTGGCTTTTCTTAGGTCAGTGTTTTCTTCTTCAGTTCAAAGGATGTGGAGTAGAAACACACTGTTAACTTTCCTCTCACCAGGACTCGGTCTGTTCTCCGAGAGCTTCTCATCTCAACAGGACTACACCGGATATGTTTTCATCGGGGAGCAGAAGACCTGGGATGACGCACAAGCTTACTGCCGACACAATCATTTCGATCTGATCACCGTTCAAAACAGGGATGACTCGACACATCTGCTGGAACCCATTGTCCATAAATCATCTATGCTGGTCTGGACTGGACTTTACAAAAACGTTAATGGTTGGCTCTGGTCCCATCATAATGAGGAATCGTCATTTGTGGGTTGGAGAACTGGACAACCAGACAACTTTGATGGAAACCAGAATTGTGTTTATTTGGCCGAGCATGGATGGTTTGATAGATCATGTGCAGAGGAGTATCCCTTCTTTTGCTACAATGGTAGGAAATGATCTAAACACGTGAATAGTGTCGAAATCAGAGTATAGTCCTTACAAATAGTCTCGACCAGTCTTCCGCAATCTTTTTTCTTGTTTCAGAGAACCAGACAGGATCCAGCAGATTTGTTTTAAAAAACATTCATTTATCCTGGCCTCATGCTCAGATATATTGCAGACATTATCACACGGATCTGGTCACCATCCGCACTCAGGCCGAGAATGACCACCTGAAGTTAATGATGTCAGGATCTTCAACAGCCTGGATCGGTCTGTTCCGAGACTCATGGAGGTGGTCGGATGGAGCAAAGGTCCAGACCATTTCTTGGATGAGCAATCGGCCTGGAATCAACGGAAAGTTACAAACTTGTGGCACTGCAGGTGGTGATGGACTGATGAATGATCAGCTCTGCTCAAGTGCATTTCCGTTCATCTGCACATGTTGTAAGTTTCCATATTGTGTGTGGCAAACGTTCTAAATGCACCGCAGCCGAGCCTCACAATGTAATGTGTAACAGATTCAAAGAAGCAGATTGTGAGATTGGAGGTGAAGTCTGGTCTGAATGTGAACGATCCGGCGGTGATGGAGAACATCTTACAGTGGGTGAGGATCAATTCAAGTATCAATTCTCAATCTTGTCTGGCTTTTACATTTAGTAGGACGGTGAAAAGTTTCTAAAAAGCAGGGAATAGAGCAGGCCTGTGTATTTCCTCGGTATGACAACACAAAATATTTCTCACATCTTTGAGTTTATTACATTGCTTAGTGTCTTCATATGTGCAAACAAGCGAAACGTGATACTAAAGCAATTTTGATGTTGATAAAGTTATGAAACGAATGACTTAAACACTACATAGTCGTAGAGCTCAGTTTTTGGGAAAAAGTGTGTCAAATGGTCACTCTAGACCCTCCGTGCACCTACTCTGTAGTTTGTACTCACACAGACACCAAGCAAATATATTTGAAATAAATGTAATGAACAGAAGTGTTCCTTGTGTCTGTAGGTAAAGCAGAAACTCAGGGATCATGGGATAGGGGCGGACACGAAGTTGACATGGCGACTGCAGCCGGACGGAAATGCTTTTATTTCCTAAATTATTTTATTGAAAATTTGGAAGAAATATTAGTGAGAATAAAATCACGCTAAAGGTTGGGTTTATTTTCATCTCGCAATCATAGCCACATTTTAAAACCTTGGTTTTACTGTCTGAGTTTTTCATGTTTCTATTCTGGTAGTAACTTTAAAAAGGATTCTCTATTATTAAGAACTTTATGGTGCATTTTACTTTTTACAAATTTAAAGTATGTTTATTTATTATTTGTAACAACTATTTTTTGTGCTTTTATTAGATTATATATCTGCTTTATGATCTGCTATTTTCGGCTAGTTTCATGTAATTTTAGGACCTGAGACAAAACAGTTCATGTAAAATGTCTCTAAATGTGAGGTTTAGTGATAGTTGGCACATCTACGGACTGTAGTTTTTACATACTGTATCCCTCAGAATACAAAAAGGGTTTCATGCAAATATGCCCAACCTCACATGCAATTTAAATTTCAAAGCAAAACTTTGAGCAATTGAATGATTGACAGTCAGTAACCACAATACACACGCATCACATGAAAAGGAACAGAATGTTCTGCTAAAAGCCAATTTGCAAGTCCAGCTAATGCAAATTCTTCCCATGATGGTTAGTGCAGCTACAATAGTCATGATTCATTGAAATATGCAACACACTTAATAATCAGCTTTATTTTCTGCTTTTTACTTGCTCTCTTTAAAAGACTTGCTCTGTATTTTGTGTATTTGAACACATTGGTGTTTGATTGTGAAATGCTAAATAAAAAGAATAAAGGGCTTTTGTCCAGATGTGATCCACAACTGATGACACGATTCATAGGAATGATAAGATAAAACTTTATGTTGAGTAAGACTGTTGTACAAAGCGCATAAGCGACTCCTAGCATGCATGAATTCTGCAACTAGACTTCTGTCTTTATCGTTGACTCTGAAGAATGATAAATGTGGACTGGATTTGGACCAGAGATTGTGAAGTAAAGGACTGTGACCCACTTTGAGAAGAGCAACACTGCTCCTTGTCTGTATGAATGCACACTATGATGTGCATGAAGTGTTGTGTTTATGAAACAATAAAGTGATGACACAAGCGATGGAGAAACATCAATAAATACACTTAAACTACAACTCTTCTCTAAGATGAACTATGAATAAAAGATTAAAAAAATATCTGGGAGAAGCAAAAGAGGTTTACATTAAATGCCATGTTTTGAAATAATAATACATTCATGATTGTTAAAGAACAAACCAAATTTTCTCTTTAAAACTCATATTTATTTGATTCAATTCACAGCTCTAAATATAAAAGCGAATTAAATAATTACAGATAATGAAGTGTGATGTCATGGTTACAAACAGAGGTCTGAACCCTTCTGGGTAGAGAATCATTTCTTTAGATCAACCCTCAGAACGTTGATTGGTATGAACACACTTCCATTAGCCAGAAGTCTCCTTGTCAATCTTGTGTCCTTCTCTAGGCCACGATCTTTCAGTTTCTGTTTTAACTAAAGAAATTCATAGTGTGTTAGAAAAATGTATAATTCTCAAGACACTTGAAGACTTGGGGAACACAACCCAGACAGAAGTCACTTTCCCACCTGCATTTAAACACCAAGCCATCATTAATTGCAATAGTGTTTGCTTTAGTTAATCGTTTCATCTAATTAGGTTTTATTTTGAACTTGTACATCTAAATGTGTAGGGATAATGCCCAGCAAATTTAAAGGTGAGCATGTTCTTTTCTCATATAAATGTGGTGAAAGCACCCTTTGATTACATTTTTTAATTATCCAACCCGAGGAACCCTGATCATGATGCTGATGTAACAGAACAAATCTTAAGTGTTAATATTGAGAGTTAAAATGCAAAATAGTATTTTCTATTTCAATTCCATGCCAATGCCAGCTCTTCTTACCCATTGTAAGATGGTCTCAATGACTGCAGGTTCATCCAGTATTTGAGCAGATTTCACCTCCAGTCTCAGAATCTGCTTCTTGGACCCTGTTGAAACAATACGTGATCCTGAAATTGTTGGTTTGTAAATACAGAAGTGTTATTGATGAAATATTTCTTCTCCTTTCTCATAGATGAGGTACATATGTTGGATGTCTTGTAAGATCTAAATGACTTGAAAACACCCGATGAACATCTTAGAAAGGGTAGATTTACAAACATTGTAGATGATAAACATCTTAAAGATATCTTCTAGAGGTCTATGACATCTTGCAAACGAGCAAATAGACAAAGACAGAAATCAAATAAACTTCTTCCAGATGTATGTGCGCAGTTAAGCTGATGTCATAATCTATAGGGTGTCAACACTAAAGTAGTGTTGAAGTTACTTATATAATGGAGAGGTTTATTATGAATTCATGAATATTATTTATGTTATTTGTCAGATTGGGTTAGACCAGTGTTGATGTTACTGTTTTTTGCTGTTTATCATGCGAGCACTATGCACAATTATGCACAATATTACCGCAGAATTGAACACCGAACTTACTCTGCTTGCAGATGAAGGGAAGAGGATTTGAGCAGATCCGATCATCTATCAGACCATCAGGACCTGCGGCACCACAAGGTCGATTCGTCCCGGTTATATCGCCTTTACTGGACATCCAGTTAATGGAGGACATGGATAAATGTGTTCCATCTGACCACTGCCATGAGTCTCTGAACAGACCGATCCATACTCTCAAAATATCTTTCACTTTTTCTTTCAGCTGGGAATCGTCAGTTTGACTTCGAATGGTGGTCAGATCGGTGTGATGCTGTCTGCAGTAGCTTTGAGCTTCTTTCCAGTTCATGGCTATATTGATTAAAACAAACTTGTCGGCTCCTGTGTTGTTCTCTGTAACACAACACATTACACATGTTGCAAACAATGAAATGTATCATTAATACTGTATTCTGCATAAAACATCCTTGATGACATTTCCACTCAGCATGCATTGATTCAAATCAATTCAAATTCCAACAATGATTCTTTATCTTTATTCTTTGTGAAATTGATAAAAATCACAAGCACCGTCCATATACATGGAAATAGTGACTTCTCTTACCGTTGTAGCAAACGACAGGATACCTTCCAGCACATTCAAGATCAACCATAATGCCATACTCCATGGCACCACATTCCTGTATGCCACCAATGTTGTTTGGCTGGTCATAACGCCAACCCATGAAGGTCAATTTTTCATCCTGGTAAGACCACCGCCAGTTATTGATGTCATTGTAGAGTTCGATCCAGACCGCTGAAGTCAAAGCCAGTTTAACAGCGTCTTGTACATTTCTCCAGTCTTCAGTGCTCTGAACTGTGGCCAGGTCGATGTAATTCTGTCTGCAGTAAACTTGAGCTTCATCCCAGGTCTTCTGCTCCTGGATCAGTATATACTCACATGAGATGCTCTGGATAAGCAAACAGAGTCCAGCTGAGAGAAAAATGTTAAGTTATTGATCTTTTTTTATCTTTACAATCTAAATATGGAGTTTGGGAATACGGTGTATAAAGTGATAAATGCAGTGGAGATGGAGCCAAAAGCTACCAAGTAAAGATGAACATATCTATCTTTATGTCATTGATTATAAACATGTTCTTTTCTTGAAATTAACTTTGTTTTGTGATGTCAACATTAAAGTCATTAAGGTTTGTTTCATTTGAACACTCTCCTTAAAAGGACGTTTGAGCTACACACTGACCTGAGAACAGCAGAACATGAATAATTATTTTCATTGCTGATGGAATTACAGGATGAGATCTGAATCTAAATCAATGACAACGACAAACACATTTCTTAAAAAATAGTAGCGTTAAATAAGCTCTACTGCAATAACCAAAAGATTACAAGATCATCGCTTTGAAATGATAACAGAACATTTTTTACCTTGAGGAACCGGAGAGAGTGAATCAAGCTGGACAGAGTTTTGTGCTCTATGTCCCTTTTCAGTTTACAATTCACTAGATTCTTGTAAAAGATTGTAGCTCAATCTTCTTAAACAAATTTGTTTGCATTTTCCACATTGCACTTTAAGCAAAACAGAGCATTTTGCAAAGGTTTTGTTAAGGCACCAATGATGATTTTCATACGGGCTCTTCATTCAAATAGCACTGCAGTGTATTCAGAACCAAGATTTATGGGCCAACACACTTAAACTACTCAAATAAGACAAGTGTTAAGTGCCTAGCTAAAGCAAACACTGATGACCATAATGATGACAAATTAAAGCATTAATGTAGGGCGGTCCAACTTTGCTCCTGAGTCGGAGTGATCTGCGTTTGGAAATCTCAAATCCAGAACATCTGTGTTATTTTTAAAAGCAAAACCGGATCGGTTCACCAGATCCAAACACATTTTTTTGATAGTTTAAATCTGGGTGCAAACTGAAAATGATTGTGAGCGAAATCAAGCATAGATTTGAGGTTGAAAGCTTTCAACAAAGGTACAACACAGACAGTGAACCAACATCACTTGTGACGGTAATTCAATGAAATCGGTGTGTGGATATATCAACAATGAATCTAAAGTGTTTAAGACACTGCTTGCTATCTTGGTAGTGATGGGGCATATGAGATGAGAAACAAAACATCATTTACTTTGTTTTATCTCGCAAGACATCACAGATTGGCCCTACTCTAGGAAATAGGTTTACATGTCATCCGATTATACATTAAACCCGATCATACCTGCCCTTTATGTTGTTTCAAAACTCGGAGCTCATTTTTGGGATCAAAACTAAATGTTTCTGATTTCATCACGAGGGAGGATTTTGAAGTAATTTGAATAAGTATTATTAACTTACTGCAATACATGTCTTTTTATACGAAGCATAACTGAAGCATGTCCTATCTAGATATGGTAAATAACAAAACAAAAAAAATCTGAAAGTTATCCGCTGTAAAATAAAAATGTCAGTTTGTTCATAGATCTTATATTCCACAGTACATTCATTACAACAATTAAAAAAAACAATGGTTTTTGTTGCCACTGGTATTTTCTCAAACTTTTGTTCTTGAGCCAGTAGGTTAAACTGTTGGTTTCATTTTAGACTCCAGTAAACATTTTTTGGTAGAATTGAAATGTGGATCACAGTGATACAATCCAGTGTTTCTTTAAAAAAAAAAACTGGCATAGAAGTAAGATGGATCATGTGATCTTGAGTAGCAAAATGTTTTATTACTATTATTATTTTAAAAAGGCCCATAAGATTTCAGCATTGTTAAAATACAAAATAAAACTGCATGAAACTAATGTTAAACAAGCTTTAAATGTTTTGGGATGTCATTGTGTTGAAGAAAAGAGAATTAAAGAAAGTGAGTGGCAGATATGTAGTCTTTGAATGTTGTCTATATGTGGTCAGTAATATAAGCAATATATTTGAATAAATATCTTTGCCTCTGAAGCTTACAATATTAAAATTACTATGAGATGGGATGAGATGAGTTGACATGTCATGTCATGTACTGTGCGTCTGCATCACTCACCCCAACTACCCTGATGGAGGAGAGTTGGTCAAAGACGACACACTCGAGGGTTTTTCCAGCCAGGGGCAGGAGAGATATCGGTCTGTAGTTTTCCAGGAGTGCAGGATTCAGTGGGGGTTTTTTTAACAGCAGGGTGATGTGAGCTTCCTTGAAAGTTGTAGAAAATGTGCCAGAGCTTAGTGACGAGTTGATGATTTGTGTGGGAGCCGGGGCAAAAGATTGAGATAGGATAGGAGATAGCCTGAAGGAGATGGGTGGGGATAGGATCCAGCGGACAGGATGTCAGATGGCCGGAGACAATGGTCTTGGCAATTTCATCCTCAGTTAGCAGAGAGAACGAGCAGAAGAAGATGGTCTCAGGAGTCGGAGCATGGTCTATGGAAGGTGGGGTAGATAACTGACCGCTGATGGCTGCGGTTTTCTTCACTAGGTCGGCTGACAAAGTAGTCAGCCGTCAAGACAGAGGAGGGAGGAGGAACATGTGGGCAGAGAAGAGCTAAGAAAGTTTTGAAGAATTTTAAAGAGTCAGGAGAGCTGTTACTACTAGTGTTCAGCAGAGAAGTAAGAAAGAAGAGTCTTATAGATACCACGTGCAATTTGAAGACTGTGTTGTCACACGAGGGTGCAATCTGGCAGTCGGTTTTGCACTGTCCTCAGGCTTAATCCAAGATTAATTAAGTGCTAGAACAGAGAGAGCAGAGTTTTAGGCCACTGCAGGAATAATTTCAGCCTTGTGAAAAGTAATAGTAAGTGAGTGTGATGTAGAAATAGTAATAGTATGCAGGTTATTAGTGTTACATGTCCTAAGATGTTATTAAAAAGCTTTACAATTGGTAGTGATAAAAGATAAAAAGTTAACTGAATGTAAAAGAGCAAACACAAGAAATATAAAAGACAAGAGCTACACAACAGCTAGATAGGAGCTAGATTCAAATCAATGTAGAAAATCAAGTGTAATACTCCCTGCTCGGAGTAACTGGTATTTATTCTCTTCAGTCAGGTAGAGATGCTGGTCTTTTCTTACTTCAGTCAGGTAGAGTCACTGGTCTTTACTCTCTTCGGTCAGGTAGGGTTGCTGTTCTTTACCATCTTCGGTCAGGTAGAGATTCTGGTTGTTACTCTATTTGGTCAGGTAGAGTTGCTGGTCTCTACTCTCTTTGGTCAGGTATATATGCTGGTCTTTACTCTCTTCTGTGAGGCAGAGTCTCTGGTCTTTACTCTCTTCGGTCAGGTAGGGTTGCTGTTCTTTACCATCTTCGGTCAGGTAGAGATTCTGGTTGTTACTCTATTTGGTCAGGTAGAGTTGCTGGTCTCTACTCTCTTTGGTCAGGTATATATGCTGGTCTTTACTCTCTTCTGTGAGGCAGAGTCTCTGGTCTTTACTCTTTTTGGTTAGGTAGAGTCGCTGGTCTTTACTCTCTTCGGTCAGGTAGAGTTGCTTTTCGTTACTCACTTCGGTCAGGTCGAGATGCTGGTCTTTACACTCTTCAGTCAGGTAGAGTCTCTGGTCTTTACTCTCTTTGTTCAGGTAGAGTAGCTAGTCTTTACTCTCTTTGGTCAGGGAGGGTCACTGGTCTTTACTCTCTTCGGTCAGATAGAGTCACTGGTCTTTACTCTCTTCGGTCAGGTAGAGTCGCTGGTCATTACTCTCTCAGGTCAGGTAGGGTCACTGGTCTTTACTCTTTTCGGTCAGGTAGGGTCACTGGTCTATACTCTCTTCGGTCAGGTAGAGTTGGTTGTCTTTACTCTTTTTGGTCAGGTAGAGTCGCTGGTGGTTACTTGCTTCGATCAAGTAGCTGCTGTGTTAACGTGAGACTCTTATCGGGCGATAAAAAAATATCCCCGTTAATCTATTCTCAAAGTTGGGTAAGGAGTTGCGTCTATACTACACAAGCTATGATATTCACCTTTGATCTTTTAGCGCGGATGTATACCTACCGAATTGCAAAGCTGGGGGCGAGAGCGAGTCTTCTAACCTGTGTGTATACCTACTGTGAAATTACATCATCACACGCGACGCGCTAACATGATGCACCTGTGAAGCCGGCAGGTATGCTTCAGGAAACATTTATTTTTAAGAAACTTCCCAATGGAAACCTCGACAAAACTAATGCTGCGTTCACACCAGGTGCGAATATAGGGTTCCCTCCTGTGGTGTGGAGGAGTGCAATTTCTCAATATAATTTTTTATCGCTGGTGTGTGGTATAAGTGGCGAGAGTCTACACAAAGTTGCTCTTACAATAAAATTCATGCATCAACAATTAAGAACTGCCAGATCATATTCTCATTTTTCATGGCGCACTGCTGTTCCCTGGGATGCGGCAGATCCGTCCCAGATGGGAACACCCATAACGTCTGTGAGGTGGGGTCTGAGCATGAGGAGCTCACAAAATCATGAAATGCCCCAGTCGCGACAGACTGGCTCTTCCGCCCCAACTTCCATCAATTAGGGGCTATGTCGACATACCACAGGTGGACTGGCTGTTTGGGTGCACTTGTGCCCTCAGACCACCTTCCCCTGGAGAGATCGACCTAGGCTCCCCTCTAAGGCATGTAATATATCCTCACATGGAGGGTTGTTTGGGAACACAGTAGAGGACTTTTCCCAGCAGTTAAGATAACAAATCTTTCCGCACCACATCCCAGCCGCCATCTTGCCGTCGAGGTCCCATGCGCAGTCTGCTTCCAGGCATCAACCCTCCTCCCATCACAACCAATCACAACCAATATCTGGCTCTTGCGTAGAAGTGCTCACCTTGGACCCTCTCAGGCCATTCAGGGTCACTCCGCTGTTACACAGGAACCCCATACTGTTGTCTTCAATACAACGTTGAGAGACAGACAGAACGGGAATATCTAGGTTACACTAGTAACCTAGATGTTTTACTGTGGACTATGCGGTTTGAAGCAGAACAACCCTTCCGTTCTTTCTGGCATTTAAATTATTGTGTCTGCAGCCTAAATGAAGAATTATTTTAAACAAGATCAAAAGTTTTTTTGACAGACTCCATAAAGTTGTAGGAACTTTTGTATTCATTTGAATATTCTCACAGGTACCATAAAAGTGCTTAGAGCCTGCAGAACTGTCTAATATTTCCCCTAATGTGCTTTGTGCAAAGAGCATGGTAACCCTACAGGGCAATTTTTGTAACAACCATGCCTTAACCGATCAGATTCATAGGTAGTAGTTGGAACAAAAAGTGATTTTTACTGTAGTTTGTTGTTATCAACTAATGTCGCATTCAATCAGTTGAATAAGTTGTTTGACAAGATCTGTTCACTAGCTGCTGTCTGGGAGAGAGAGACACATGTTAGTAACGTTCCTCGCCTATGCATTGTTCTTTATATGGCTGTGTTCAAATTGTTTGCAGCTGAGACCGCAGGGCCGGGGACGATGCAACCCAGGTAATGCGTGTTTGTTCCGCAGACGACGCTGAGAGATATTGGGATGCTCATCAAACATGCAAATAAATTAATTTAAAATTCTCATTAATGTAAAAAAATCATAAACATAGTTTTTTTTTCAAGAATTCAATCTCGCATTGAATTTAAATGTCTTCTCATTGCCTACAAGACCACCACCGGTTCAGCACCCACTTACCTTAACTCACTAATGCAAAGATATAGGCCCTCAAGATCTCTGCGCTCCGCAAATGAGCTGAGACTTGTGGTACCAGCTCAAAAGGGTAAGAAATCTCTCTCTCGAACGTTCTCTGCTTCAGTTCCTCGATGGTGGAACGATCTGAATCTTCACGCTTGTCAGACTCGGTCTCTATCTTTAAAAAACTCCTAAAAACTCATCTTTTCCGGCTACATCTAACTCACTAACTCACTTCTTTTCTAACCTACTCACTCTATCAAAAAAAATAAAAAAATACTTTTGTAACTTCTCTCTCTGTGTAACTCGGTAGCATTGTTGTAACACTTGTTCACCTATTGTTGTATCGGCTATTTACCGCTTCATTGTCTCCTCGACTATTGTAAGTCGCTTTGGTTAACATATCAGACCGCTGATCATTAATGACTACAAATCATCTACATAAGTATTGACCTCAACATTTAAAGCAATCTCATATTTGTCTTTTGTTTGCGACTCTTCCTTTACTCTTTGCACTTAAATTAGAAGTTTGCTTTTTCTGTAGGGATGTTAGTGTTTGTACATATCATGAGCACATTTTTATATGATTTTGAAATTTGGCGACAAAGAGTCAATAAAAGTTGCAAGCAATTTAATAGTGTTTAAAGTACTACACTGACTACACTTGATCTATACTTGTACTTCTACTTTGTTCTTTGGACTTCCATTGTGTGTGTATATCTCCAAAAAGTCTTATTTTCACATTTCACCCCCTTCTTATAAACCTAAAATGAGAACTTTATGAAACAACAAATAAGAATATGATCTGGAACTTCTTAATTGTTGATGCATGAACTTTAATGCAAGAGCAACTTTGTGCAGACACTTGCCACCTAAAACACATACCAGCGATGACGATGAGTCTTAAAGATACATATTTATATTTACATTTACATTTAGTCATTTAGCAGACGCTTTTATCCAAAAAGACTTTTATATTTAATATACACACTGAAAATCTACAGTACAGCTTGATTTTGTCCAATCAAGGTGTCTAAGTAGTGACAATTTGTGACATATCTAATTGTGTAATAAGTAGTGCTTTGTGGTGTGGTAGGACGTTGAAGAGCCTCGAGACGGGTGCCAAATTTGGTTAAGCGATGCCAACAAGCAAATCTTTGTTTGAGTAGAGCAATGTTCACCATCGACTGAACTGAATGTGTGAGATAAGACTAAAAACTGATCAGTACATCGACAGAAAAAATGGTCAAAATATGTCATTTTTATCACTGGGGGTCTGCTCTTTCAGAAAGGTCCTGTTATAGGTACCAATACGTATACATTACATTTGATGTAACTTTATGTGACAGAATTCTGACCCTCAGATGGCAGAGAGTAAGTTCTACTGAAGAAGTGACTCTTAAACCCGTCGAGATTCATTACTTTGTGATTAGCAAAAAAACAATTGAGGGTTCATACATGCCGATCGAAAAAGAGAACCGCAGATAACATTCATGTGCACACACTTAGATGTAATGCTCCATCAGGTTTTTGTGTTGGGTTATTTATGAACATGTGATGAGGGATGAGACAATTTCCCAACAGACAGCAATAGGACTCTCTCCAGTGAACATGTGAAGTCCTATTATCCCAAGAGTGATGTCACACAATACTCATCCTTAATGTTGAGCCGGTTGACAGGACACAGATCAGATATACCAAAGCTGAGAAGAGATCAGTGAATCACTCTTTCAGTGTCATGAAACTAAAATAAGGGTTTGGGAAACTGGTTTGCTGACGATCACTCTGAATAACTGGCACGTGTGCTGTATGGCTTGAGTGTGAGCTTATTAATAAAGCACAGATTTGTTTTCTGAACAGGGCTCTGTGTGTTCCTCCAGAACATCTCATGTGAGTATGTTCTGATCCAGCAGCAAAAGACCTGGGATGATGCTCAAGCTTACTGCAGACAGAATGTTATGGGTCACCTTGTCACTGTTGCGAACGCTGAGGACTGGACACATATAAAACAAGCCGTGGAACCTGCTTTGACTGCAGAGGTTTGGACTGGACTCTACAATGACATTAATAGCTGGCGGTGGTCTTATCAAGATGAGAACACGACATTTGTGTATTGGGGATCCGATAGCCCCAACAATCATGCAGGAGTACAGGAATGTGCCATCCTCGATAATAAAACATTCAATGATATACACTGCAGTCATGTGTATCCTTTTTTTTGCTACAATGGTAAGAAATGGCATCAGCAAATATTAAATGAAAGTTGAGACGGATTTTTGTCAAGGGTATAACAGCTCTTGTGAGACATTGCCCATGCATTAGACTATACATTTATTCTCAGAATGTAAAATCCTTTTGATCAAACCCATCACCTTGGCGTTGCTAGCACCAGGCGTAGACAGCAACGAAAGTGTAGCAATAAAGACAAGCAGATGGGGCCATGTAGATATCTGTCGAATCCACAAAACCAGTCATTTTATTCTTTTATGTTACAGAGACCGAAACAAACGACAGCTTCATCTTGATATCCAGCTTCAAAGAAAACTGGTATAAGGCTCAGAATTACTGCAGACAGCATCACACAGATCTGGCAACCATCCGTACTAAGACCGAGTACAATCTACTGATCCAAATGAAACAAGATTTCCAACTATATGGTCGAGTGTGGATTGGTCTGTTTAGAGACTCGTGGAAATGGTCAGATGGAACAAAAATCTCCATGTCCTCCATTAACTGGGCGTCTAGTACACGGGACATAACCGGGAAGAACCGACCTTGTGGATCCGCAAGCCCTGATGGTCTGATGGATGATCGAATGTGCTCAGATCCTCTTCCTTTCATCTGTGAGAGCTGTGAGTTTGATGAGAGTTCTTATACAATACAGTTTGTGATTAACACTTGCTGTATGGAAAGAACCTGTTCTGCTGCTACCTCAATCTTGAGTCATCAAAAGAGTGGAAATCTGCCAATCCAAAAAGACAAACTTCATCAAATTCACATCTACCATATCTTTATCTCTGCAAATGATGCTTAAAGTTTGTCTTTGGGCCTTTATTTGACACACAGTGATACCTTTCGACACATATTTATAAGTATCAGATGTGAGAAGATAATCCATTCATATTCAATAATAAAGTTAAAAGTTACACAACCGTATAATACATCACCTTTACTACCAACAATCGGTATCTGTTTTGGATCTGTGCGCATTAATTGATGAAGTCAAGTCTGGGGTTTTTGCTTTCGCTTCTTTATGAGTTTCAAGTTTCAAGGGACAAGCGGAACAGTCTGGGCTCACTACTTTCCAACTGTAGTCTTAAATAAGCAGGGTCGTCCCCGTTCTCCGTTTAATATAACATGGTTACCACAAAGCTGAGAACCTTGAGACTAAAGTCCGGTATTTGCAGGATCTGGTGTTGCTGTGGATTTGTGAAAGGAACAAAGTTACGTTTAAAACAACATATCAGACCATTGTTGCTGAGGAAACCTTTACAGGAGACAAGAAATGAGCAATGATATTTACTTGTTTCACTTAACAAATGCAATCCAATGTGTCCAGATGATTGATCTCATCCACCAGACCTATCTCCTATCATAAATTGCATCATCATATTAACCTCCACATTGGACATCAGAATAAACGTCACATTTTAATGGATAAAGTGAAGTACTGAGCCACACAATTCAAGAACCAGAGCGTGAATCTGGAGCATGACAAGATGCATTGCAACCTAAATTACATTTTTTCAACTTATAAAGATTAAATTGTGCCTTTAAAATGACAAGATTGGCATTAAGTGTAATAGAAGCAAAACAGGTGTTCGGTGACACGAGACATTATTTAACACAGATTCTCAAAACTGTGTAAAAGCTGTCAAAAAGGTTACAGTGATACAAGTAGAGCATTACATTTTTATTGCACATTTTCTATTTCATTCTAATCTAACATGTCATGAAAACATTCATTTAATCATCAATGAGATCTTCAAATATTTTAACAGATCCTAAGAAGCAGATTGTGAGATTGGAGGTGAAATCTGGTCTGAATGTGAACGATCCGGCAGGGATGGAGAACATCTTACAGTCGGTGAGTATCAAACTATATCAATAAAGCTTAAAATTCACAAAGTTCTTAATTAAAATGTAGATACAGTTGGTGAATACGGAACATGTGTACAAACTTTCCAGTGTATTTATCTAAATGAATCTGAAAGACTACAAGTGTAAATATTCAATGATTTCAATGATTTCGTGTGATGAGGATATGGAGACCAATATTTTGTGTTCCTGTCATTTACTCAGTGTTTTAACTATCCTCTATGTTAAAAGTCATTATTCTGGAACAATATCTTATAAAGAGACATTAAAAATGTTAGTAATTGCTTCTGTTATAGACACAATGAAGCACTGATTGTGTTCTTCAGATAAAGCAGAAACTGAAAGATCTTGGGATCGGAGAGCACAAAGGTTTGACGTGGAGACTGCAGCCACACGGAAGTGTTTTCACATTAACACATGGTCCAGAAAACATTCAGAACGTCCGCTGACATTTGTTTCCATTTACACATATTATATACATATATATGAAGTTTAAGTAATAATTTGGTCATTTGATAAAAATGTTTGATCATGTAGTGATGCAATGTATTCAGGACCAGCAGTTCTTGGCTGGTGTGGATATTTAAAATGCATGTTTGGTTGCTTTCACTCATCTTTTCATGTAAATTAGCGATGCATAAATACAGTAATGTTTGTAATTATTAAATAGAAATTCATTTCATGAATGCCTCTCACACTATTTATAATTTAGCTGCTTTTAGATCCTATTATTTTGAGCCGTCATTAGACAGTTCAACAGCATAAAACATTTCAATACAATTTCTGTCATTTCAATTTTAAAAAATAAGATTATACAACATCAATAATTTACATCAGCTTCAATTTTAACATTTACATTTCCCCTCAAAGGGCTTCTCGAAAAAGAGACACCAATAAAATGCCAACACATCTAGATCCTTTGCCTTAAAATGAAGTAGCCTACGGGTATGACCTCCCTGAGGGTTAATGTGTTTCAATGCCATGCTCTCGGATATCCAAGGTTGGACTTGTTGAGGTTTGACTCAGAAGAATGAAATCCTGAGGAGCAAGGCAGCAATTCCAGTTACCAGAACGGAACTCAGAACGAGCTTTATTCATAATGAAATATCAAAAATAACATTAAAGATATATGTTTGTGCTCAGTTTGTGCATCAGTGGCAAACGTTTGTCCACTGTCACATCTTATACATGACATTTAATCACATTAATAAAAAGGAATTCTTTACTCGAGAAGTTTTTTAACAAATCAATAATCTTATTTACTCTTACTTGAGTCATGGTTTTCTCTTTAATACTTCCACTCAAGTTCATCATTCCTCCAGTAGCAATACTTGCACACAAGTAAGACTTTTCAGCACTACGTTACTGATGAACGCTGTTAACATTTAGTTTGAAGTTGTGCAACTGTTGAATAGATGAACTGTTAGAGAAGACATTTTACAAGCTGGAAGCTTAGATCCTCATCACTGCGCCGCAGTCATTTCAGGGCATCATTCATGCAAGATGTGTTCTCATTCTGAAGCCAGACAAACGTTTCCAAATACTGAATATAAAAATATACAATCTCAGTTCTCAGTTCAGTTCTTATCTGCTGTCTTTGACATTATTGTGTTGTAACCACCCATCAATGAATCAGTTGATTGAAGAGCTGTATTACTGCCCCATCTGGTGTCAACTGTTTCAGTTAAACATAACCTGTGGTCAGAAAGAAACAACATCTGGAGATTATGTGGCGGACATAAGGATGTATAGCAAAAACTGAAACACATTGATTCTGATCTGCAGGGATTATGATTTGAGACGGAGACTGCAGCGGGAGATAAATATCTTCACATCAAACATGATGGAGAAGAACAACCCGAGGACAACCAGCGGTGCGTTTCTCAAAATCATGGTAGATCAACTACGGTCGTAAGTTCAACAATATTCAAGTGTTTCCTAAAACCAACAACAGCATCACAAAGTGTTGTATGGTCTGAACTACAGGTGTAGAGCTCTGGTGAGAAGCATCATTCCTTATTATAATGACATGTGGATAAATCTATAATATAATACACATCGTCACTCTGAGCGAGGTAAGCAAGCAACATACCATGAAATATCCATCATTGAGAATATTAACAAAAGGAATTTAATCTTTTAGTTTATTAAGCGAGCATGCACTGATCCTAATTTCTCCAGGACCCTGAGAAAGCTTGGATGAGACCATCAGAGCGTGATCAAAAGTATTAATAACAGAACATCCCTGATAGATCAACACGTGCAAGTAACAGCGTTGTCTGCGCTCTGATAAGAATGGGACAAAGGAAGGAGATTTCTGCAAACAGATTGAGAATGAAAGACTGAGATTGAAAATAAACACAGGATCACTCCAAAACTACCGATGTGTGTTCATATCAGATTAAAGTGGCACAACAGACATCAGAACTTTGATTCCCTCGTGTAGTTGATATGTGACTTGTAAATCGATTTCTTCTGTGAATTCCCTTTCTGTAATATTTAAAATCACACCCTTAAGTTGATTTAAAGGCCTTTATTAGGGGACCTCAAGTCTGATGGGGGGACACCCCTAGACCTCTTTTTTATCCGAATTATAGCGGAGGAAAGACGCACTTATCAGACAAGCTGACAAAGGAAAACAAGAGCACTCATTTATCGTTGGGTTGAACATGTTTTATTAAGGATTCATACAGAAACACACTTGCAGCTCATTCTAGTATATCAATACGCTTATATGAGAACCATCACTTAACATTTAACCACATCTTTTATAGCTACATCAACTCATCAAAAGTCTTTGCATTCTGTATCAATTAACCAAAGCCTTTATGACTATATTTAGTAATGTAGATGTGATATGACACAACCCTCACCGACATAAACATACTTCATTAAAATAAAGTAAAGCAGAGTAAATGTAATCAAAGCTTTTTCAAAACCTCAAACTGCACAACTGGAGAAATGTTGTCTGCCGTGATCCTGGGATTTTTCAGAGCAAGAGAGCGGATGAAAACTTCTGGATAAATGTCAAAAACGGTTGATTTGTCAATGTCAGTTACACCAAAGGAAAATCAAATCAGCACACGGTCATATCCTTATAAAAATGAGATGTTATACCAAATCCCCATTATTGGGATCAGTGCTTTAGTTGGACGGTCTGTTTTAATGTCATTTTGCGGAGGATCCTACATCGAAAGTGATGCCCAAAAAGTTCATCTGGAACACAAGTTTAATACTTCCACACAACATTTAAATTGGTGCATTGTTTATTTCTTCATACAGCACATTCATGACAAAACTTCAGCTTTTGTGAAATTAACATTTAACTTTGACGAAATTGTAATATAAATACTTTTTCGTTTTAAAGCCTTTGACTTCTTTTTCATTGAGTCCTCCGAAGGTGAGTGAACATTAAAATTGTGATTTATATGAGGTTGAAGTTGTTTCTAATAACCTGTGATTTTATTAGCCACACTTTACAAACGATCCGCACAGCCATCGGTATTGACCAATAAACACTGGCATAGTTCACACAGATGTATGGGAACGGTTGAATGTTTAATAGACCGCTGAACAGCTTTTCGGGTAAACAATATTTTCGTCAGGTTTTGGTGTGAAAACATTTCCATCCGACTGCCGTCTCCATATCAGAGCTGTGTGTTCTATCCCATGATCCTCTAGTTTCTGCATTATCTGAAGAACACAATGAACCCTTCCGTTAAATTATTCTGACTCTGCCTGGGACAAGGGACACTTATCACTAATATCAATACTATTTTAAGACTCACCCACAGTAAGACGGTCTGCATGACTACAGGATCATTAACATTCAGACCAGACTTCAGCTCCAATCTCACAATCTGCTTCGTCGATTCATCGATGACTCTGCTTGGTTCTACAAGAACACCGCTGGAGTCTGTAACGACTCAAATCGCTTTGTGTTAATACTTGGCCGTTGAAAAAAACAACATTTGTAAGGAGAAAGGTGAGAAGCTTAGAATCACTTTGAGCTTACTGTGCAGACAGATGAAGGGAAGGAGATTTGAGCAGAGTTGGTCCTCCATCAAACCATCTGGACCAGCAGCACCACAAGGTCGGTTCGTCCCTGTCATGTCAGGTTGGTAAGTAGACCAGTTAATCGGGTGAGTGCTGACGTTTGTTCCATCTGACCATTTCCACGAGTCTCTGAACAGACCGACCCACACGTAGTCGTTCAATGAGGCGGGCACGATGAGCGCATCATTGTCAGCTAAACTCTGGATGATGGCGAGGTCGGTGTAAAACTGTCTGCAGTAGATCAGAGCATCATGCCATGTCCGCCCGATATCCGTGATAAGTTTCTGTTATAGGATTCAAATGAAATATATGGTCTAGTAAAAATAACATCAGGTTGACAATTTTTCATTCTGTTGAAATGATTTTTAACGAATCCGACCAAAGAACTTCAAATCTCATTTATATCGCCATGATTTATAGGTCACAACAACAAGAGCTTTTAACATTTAAGTCTCCCCTTTAATGCACATTTATAAAGTTCCTTAATAATTCCATTATCGACGAGTGTAATTCTTGTTTCTTACCATCATAGCAAAAATAGTAGAACTCGAAATAGCACGCCAAATCATTCCAGTCACCATAAAAAAAGGCCACGCATTCCTGACGTCCATTACTGTTGTTCGGGTCTCCTGGAAAGAAGTTGGCAAATGTCATGTTCTCATCACGATAAGACCACCTCCAGCTATGAATGGGGTTGTAGAGTCCGGTCCACGCTGAAACTCCTGCAGGCTGAGCTGCTGTCTGCAGATTGGTCCAATCATCAGTGGTTTGAACCGTAGTCAGGTCAATGTAATTCTGTCTGCGGTAAACTCTTGCATCATCCCAGGTCTTCTGTTCCTGGATCAGAACATACTGACGCGTGATGCTCTGGGTGATCGGACAAAATCCTGTTGAAGAAAACCATTTAGATTGAACAGAAATGCTTATATTATTAACAATTATTGGAGCGAAGCATAGACATTTATTTGTAATCATGTCTTCCCTCATCATTTGTTAAATTTACTACTTGTATTGTTAATTGTTTGTTAAGATATTTAAGTAACTTTAAAGGGAACTTTTAAACACACATCTGAACATTAGGGATGCTCATCAGCTGGGTGTCATAAGCGAGAGTAAAACTTGGATGTAGTAAGTGATGTACAAGGAGTAGGCACCGGGTCAACCATCAGTGCTTCTTCTTCTTTATGTTGCTTTCTTAATTCTCAGGAGTTTTTTAAAATGGGTTTTAAGTGAAAAAAATGTTTGATGATGAATAAAAGATATAGATAAAAATACATTCTTCTGCCATCATCTTATTCATCATGACATCCATTAGAGCCAAGTACCCGAATAAAGGAAACATTAAATGTGCTATCAAAGATTTCACACTAAACGAAATCAAAATTAAACGGATTTCCACTAAAAACATATAAAAAAGTTTCCTTTTTTTTACAAAATCTGGATTAGTTTATCACTACAAAGGTGAATTTAGATCTATGTTCACACTTACCAGAGAAAATCAGCAAGTGAATCAGTATTTCCATTAGTGATGTATTAACAGTGTGGTCTCAATCTTAAAGAAGAACATATTCAAGCAAACACAGTTCAATACACGGAGTGAATATTCAAATGAAATGCTGAACATGAACTTTATGAAATATTTCCTAAGGAAACATTCTGGTTTACCTGTGACAACAGTCCGAGCGGAAGCTAAAATGAAGCCGCAAGCTCTAAATTTGAACTTTATTCCCTACACAAAACAGCCATTATGCAAAACTGATTCCAATCGGGGGATTCTGAGAAAGTCATTTCCATTCAGAATATGAGGCTAGATATTCAAATAGCATTAAGAAATGGAAATACAGGCCTGAAAATGCACGTTCCTAGTTGTAGGCCATCTCTCATTTCCACATTGAAAGCCGGCGAAATTAGCATTAATGTATGGATCTGTAGTTTTGTCAGTGTTAATTACAGTGAATTAATAAAAATGTTAATCAAACCATGGGGATCAGTGTTTCCTTAAGGCGCTTATACACAGAGATTTTTTGGTTTTTGTTTTGTTACCGATTTGTTAATGAAGCTGGAAATGACATTTACATTTACATTTACATTTAGTTATTTAGCAGACGCTTTTATCCAAAGCGATGACCAATGACCAATCAGAAGCTAAGAAAAACATCAAATATTGCAGAGTCCATGTTTAAGACTCTGGTCTTTATTAATGGAATTGCCTCAGAAATCTGCAGGTTTTATTATAATGCCTTGTACTAATGCGTCCATATACAAAGGCACTTGTGATGTGTGCATTGCCATAGGGATTCCAAACGTCTTAATTCGCTCCGAGTATGACTGCCTTCAGGCGTGTTGTGTCTTGTACCTAAACATTATGGCTTACGATGTTTTATTAGTCGTGAACCAAATATTTCGACCTCAGTCCTGGTATTCCCGCTGGTTATGAGTCTCGAACCAGCGACCTTCGGATCAGGAGTCCAAGACTCGAACCACCAGACCACGACTGCCCCTACAGTCCAATCTGTCAAGTCTATAACCTCAGGCTGAACCGGCCAGAAAGAAAATACACTCAGCACATTAACAAACATAAATCAGTGATCTTAAGTTAGTTAACACATCATCTTCATGATCTGAAGCGTTTCTTAAATGCAACTTAAACAGCCAAATATAGACACATCGTTGTGCAAACTCTGATATTTTAGGTCTTAAAGCTATAAAGTTAACTATAAACCAGATATAAACTATAACTATAAAGTCCATGCATAATCTCATGCAATGTTTGTAATATCAGACGAACTTATGTTTTGCAAGATGCTTCCACTTATTTAAGTCCTTGTTCATGTGTGACTCGTAACATTAACTCAACATATTGTCTACACTGTACAATAAATTCATGATGATTCACGCATGCGCAGACACTTCGGTTCATCGGTTCTCAATCGAAAGAAACTGTTCTCAGTTTAAAGAACTAAAGAGCCGAAAGCTTGTGGAACCGGATCATGAGTCGGATTGAGAAGCAGTGATGTGAATATAAACAGTGCTACAGACAAGAACCACTCGGTTTCTCTTTATTAACTAGTTAAGACTCTGTATTGTTGGAGGAAGTGAATGATAATGGTTTATTTCAAGTGAAAGGAATGTGGCACACCTCTCTGACGTTTGACTGATTCTTGAGCTTTTTCTTTTATCATTCTGCTGCCAAAGAGATGATGAAACACGCGCAAACATTAAAATATGACATATCAGGCCTTAGTAGGCCTTGAATGAGATGATATGACATCATCGGATGATTTGCATAAGAGACTCCTGCCGATTATTTGCTTTTAGCAAAATGTCCTGATTTCTTTCTTACTTTCCATGGAAAGTGCGCTGTGTTGACTGGATGTCAAGCTCAGTTGCAGTTTTGCTTGGCTAATTTAAATAACATTTTCCTGGAACATCTATTCCCTTACAGACTTCTGGAGTTGCTTACCTTATATTTGGAACATGCCCTGGCACACCGGGATTTGGATATCACAGTGGGAGAGGTTGATGGTCATTGGTGGTCCAGAGTCCGGCAGCCAAAAGGGACGCTTTCCAGATAACAAGAAGGACGAGAAGGCCCACGGCCGATTTGATCTGTTGGAATGTTTCTACAATATTAATGTTATGAGTAAAGGTAATAATGAATAGAATGAGTTTTGTTCCATCTGTGTATATATGAGCAGGGATCGTGCATTTGCTGTCGCCGGACTGGAATTCTGGAACAGAGTTCAAATCAGAACGCTGCTACGGCAAATGAGTTCAGGGAAGAAAAAATCTATTCTCTGTGGCATTTAATTATTTCATTTGTACCTTTAGTGATCTTAACTGTGTAGAATGTATTATGTTGTAATTGCTGATAATTCCTTAAATATGTTGCATTGTCTTTTATTGCTGAAGTTTATTGTATTACTGATGGATACCCATTCATTCATGTAATTACATTACATCATCCATAGTAAAAGAACAAAAAAAATATAGGAAAGGAAGAGCAATAATATTCTCCAGCATACATGTGCCATGTAGTGCATGCGCCTGTTATTCTGTAATACTACAACCTTAATGTAAACGAGCCTGCAGGTGCTAACTTGGTGCAGTGGTCATTGAGTGACACTAGAGGCTGGTATTCAGCCAACCTTAGGATGAATCAATACCAACTCCATTATACAGACATTTAACTTCAACACAGACAAAATGTGTTGTTTGTGAACAAGGATCTTCTGACAACTAACTAGTGTTTTTTTTCCTGAGAACTGAGGAACACTGAACTATATCTCAATGTTCCTTTGGGTCCAATGTGGGCAGGAGGTTTGGGCCCTCAGAGAGCAATCCACTTGTGGTCCCACTACCGGCATGAAATTTAGGGCACGTTTTTCGGCCTACTGGGGCAATGGGGGCATTATGTGGGGCAAAGTGTGAGCATGCTTGGGCAAAGTAAGGCCTAGTTGTAAAAAAAGTCTTAGCATACTGGGGAAATGTTGGCATGCTTTGCTGCAAAGTGTGGGCTTACTGTGGGCACACTGGCAAAGGGTGGTAAAGGTGCTTACCCTTAAAGGGTTCATTTAAGGTTTTTTTTAATAATATATAAACAGCCAAAACATAATTATTTAGTCAATTTTTATTAATATAATAAGATTCTTCTAATAAGAGGAATCTTAAGAAGAATAAGGAAACAAACACCATAAAATCAGCCATGAAAGCTGTGATAGGCACGAATATACAACCACAAAGGGTTTTAAAATTAGTACAAGTGAATACATTGAAGGGGCACCAGTAAATAAGTCTCTTGTTCTAGTTCTGCCTTTCCTGAGGTACTCACAGCGTCAAAGTGATAAAGAAAGCAACTGACAATCTTAACTGTTGAGACACTTTAAAGCGAGCTCAGAGAGTTCTTTGAAAGAATCTTTCCAGGCAGTCCCAACCTTAAAACCTAAATAAAGTTGTTATTGCGTTATAATTTATATTGGGGATTTAAAAATATTGATTAAAAACTAAATGGAAAAGTAAAAACTATAGTTAGACATTGCTGTACAAATTAATCAGAGCAGTCATAAGCACATTAGATATGCAGGATGACTTTTGAAAAAAAAAATGACTGCAAATTATTTATTTATTTCTACAACTACAGACAATAATTTTACATAAGTGATACAGCATCAGTTCCTGTTTAGCTGGTTGAAGGTCTTGCTTCTTTGCTGAAGCCTGAAGAGGAGACCTTCTGGACACAAGCACTATCAGAACTGACACTATAATAAACCAACAAGTCAGAAACTGTAGTTATGTGCAATACTGTACTTTTAGGATATTGGGCTGATATTGGGACTACAACTACTAATTCTTATTTTTCGCTACTTCAAATCCAAAACAAAGCTCAAAACAATGTCACCTTGGGAGGACGGGCTGCAACAGTTTTGATGTGGGAAATCATTATAAAGAAGTCAGTTGTGTGGGTCAGTTGTGTTCTGATGGTTAGAGAGTTGGTGTTGTGAGCAGAAGGTTTGTGGGTTTGAATCTCAGTGTCAGTACACAATAACTGAAGTGTCTTGAGTAAGACATCTTACTGTTTACTGTACAGTGATAATTTGCCACTAAACAATACTTGTAAGTCACTTTGGATAAAAGTGACTACCAAATGAATAAATGTAAATATAAAGCAGTAGATAAAAGAGGCATATTCTCTCAAAGTTAACATTTTTGCCGGGCATTCCAGTTAGGTCTCAAGAGGCTTGACAAGACCTATGACCTCCGGTGTTTTCAGAGGTCTTGTTGATCTTATAGCTTCCCTCGACAATGTCATGCATGAACACCTTGAAGACGTCACTATATTTAAGGGGACCGTAATAGGATACCCTAACAGACTGAATCTTTTATTTTATAATAATTACTGGACCAACAAATACAGACATAAGTGCTGATAGACTAATTGTGTTTAGTTTGTTCCTCTGACAGTGAGATTGATGAAATGAAGTACATTGCACAAACATTTGATGGGACTATTGTGATGAGTGGCACATCTGCAGGATATTTAAGTTCATGTACATTTTTTGCAATGTTATAGACATCAATTGAATTTTATAATGCTGCATGTTATGATTACGACTGCCTTGGAATCTCCCGTTTGCCAGCAAAGAGAACTTTCACCGGAGTTCAAGGGTACTCCATTTCCCATAAATCTTTGCGGCCTGATAACAGCTCCATCTGCGCCCCATTATCATAGACATTTAAGACTGCCATGTACTCTGCTTCAATGCCAAGTCTTGTTTTGCCCGGACAACATTTCGGAGTGGTTTTACCTGTAGATTGTTTATCGTTTCTTGACCATTGCCTGTTTAACGGCTCCATTACCCTGATCCGGACAAACCATTGGTGGTAAAGGTGGATGTGCTCAACACAGGCTTCGGGGCTATCCTTTCCCAGTGCCAGGGGTCAACTCCTAAGCTGTTTCCCTGTACCTATTAATTCTGCAAGTTAACTCTAGGGAACGCAACTGTACTGTGGGCGATTGTGAACTTCTGACTATGAAAGCAGCACTAAAAGGAATGGCGTCATTGGCTGAAGGGAGCACAACATCGTTTCATGATACTCACCGATCATTGCAATCTGGAAAAGTAACGATCGGAGAAACAATTAAACCCACGACAGGCGAGATGGTTTCTATTCTCCAACAGATTTACTCTCACCATTGCTTACCAACCCGGGTCAAAGAATCTAAAAGCTGACGCATTATCCAGACAATATGACATTGGTACAGACACTCGATCCCCTGAACCCATTATACCCTCCTCCCTGGTGGTAGCCCCCATATCTTTGAACTTACTTAAGTCTAACAAGCAAATACTTCAGCTCCTCAGACCCCTGATTTTACTGATTAAACTGTTAACGTTGGCTCAGCTGTATTCTTAAAGGTACATAATTATACATGTTATATTATGTATAGTTGCATTTGCTTTTACTCTTATTTATTTTAGTTAACTGAACGTTTAGAAAAGTGAAAGATAATTATCCTGTAGTGTGTTTCCAAAACAATGACATCAACAAAACAATCGCTGCTATAGCACCTTAATACAATAAATGGAGTAATGTGGTGGAGTAATACAATCTTCTTATGAATCTGTTCAGATTAATTTAACATCATTATATTGCAGCAAACAATGCACATTGCTGCTCTTTAATTTCGTTTGTACATGTCCAGATGATGGATATATATTGAACTGCATGTTCTTGTTTACCCTGCTCAAAACCATGATGTAAGTTAGTCATTATTACAAAGAATGATGCTTCTAACCACAGCTCTACACATGTAGTTTAAACCATGTCATTTTGTGATGCTCTTTGGAATGATTGTTGGAACGATGGTTTCGGGAAACACTTGAATTAGTGAACATGATGGGATGCAACTTGTGACAAAAGTTAACTAACGATGCTTTCAGGAAACGCAGCCCTAGGTCGATGTGAAAACTCAAAATGTGGAATTATGTAAGCTTGAGTGAACGATCTCAGACGTGTCACTGCAGAAGGGGAACAGGGAAGATGTTCACCAACAAGTGCAATTAAGACTATTAAATACAACATTGTATACATTAAGTTGTCATGATTCTGCCTCTCTGGGTCATGTTTTTCCTGTTTTTGGCAGAGTCATGGCAGACCTGTGTTGTGTGAGTGTCACATGGTATTGTTTTCTTACATGCCATGTGCTCTCTTGTCTCGTCTCTTGACCCCGCCACCTTGTTATCCTGTCTATCTTCCCATCATTGTTTCATTCCCCACACCTGCCTCGTGTCGTTATCCCTTGTTATGTTTCCCTATATAAAGCCCTTGTGTTTTCTGTCCTGTGTCTTGGCATTAAATGTGGTACTCGTGTTTCACGTGATCGTGATCGTGATCGTGATCGTGATCGTGATCGTGATCGTGATCGTGATCGTGATCGTGATCGTGATCGTGATCGTGATCGTGATCGTGATCGTGATCGTGATCGTGTTAAGGTCTTGTCTAAATGTTTCCAGTTATATGTTTCTGTTTGAATTTTGCATGTTCCCTGTATTGCCTAGTTTAAGTGTGTTAATATTACCTTGTTTTGTGCCCCCTCGTGGGAAGTCTTTTGTTTGCCCTTTTTTATAGTGTTTAGTGTTACTGTTTTCCCCATCGTGGGTTTTTGTGTTTTGTGTATTAAAGTCCTGTTGTTCCCCTCAATCTCGCCTGCATTTGGGTTCTCTCTCCTTTCACCTCATCCCTTTCCTGACCTTAAGTAAACAAAGGCAGGTCACATTCACATATAATATTTCTACGAGAGGTCTGAGCTCATGAACTTGGATAGGACAAATAGATCTTACAACAGAGCATGAGAAACAGAGGGTATGAATAGAGTCCATGTGATGAGCTGTAGGTGATGAATAATCAAACATAACCACCGATTGAAAGCGTTTATGGGAAGTGTAGTCCACGATTAAAAGTCCAGGTAGTGAGCGCTGGTGCAGGAGATTGGAGTTTGTTTCAGCAAGCTTCATTCATGATGTACACTTGATCGCAAGATGTGTATTAACAGATGAGCTCTAACGAAAAGTTACAAGGATTTCACCATGGACCATTTCTACTCATGGGTTCACCAACAATGCACTTATGTGTGAACTTGAAACTGCAAGTGAGCGTAGGTGATTGAACACACTCTTTACATTTGTTAATGAAATGAAACGGAATATACAAATATCCTTGCATTAACTTTAACATCTTAAATCTACTTTATATTGGATAAAAGACAATGCAGAATATCTTCTCACCCATGTGATCAGCGCCTATGTACTGTAGTGTTTTTTAAAAAAGTGTGCTATTAATAAACTCAATTTAAATGTTCACTCTCTTGCATTTCCATTTAAAGTCTTGTGCCCCTTCGGCAAAAATCCAACGGTTGGCAGGTGTGCTTGGGAACATGCCCAACCTTACTATTAAACATATGGAAATAGCAGAATGTTTTCTTTAAAGCAAATCTGCAGGAGTGACTAATGCAAATGATATTATTATCAGGTTCTATGTGAAACTAGACATTCATGTTGGTGTAGATTGTTCATATGGAACCCATGAAGTTATTAAAGTATTCATCATAGTATCATGCAGACATGATATATCACAAAAATCAGCAGATCAATCTCTATAATGTTGAAAATCAACTATTGACATCACTTCATAAAGATGAACTCATCAAACTCTTGTATAATACTGAACACAGAGTGCAAGACAGATTGGAAATCGGATTTCCGCAGATGATTGTCGAAACCGAAATAAGAACAATGAAATTATATTTTGTTATGAAACACTTTTTTTATTACATTAAATCTCCACTGTAACAATTGTAGACTGTTTACTCTGCCGTCGGAAATAAAGTCCAAGAATCTGCAAGACACATTCTATGGAGTATTGCTGCTAATCTGGCAAATTTATTCTGTCTGAGCATCATCTGATTTACAAATTCAAATCCAACGGGAAAGTGATTAAAGACACAATTTGCTCATCCTCTGAACATCTATTTCCACCCGACACAAACAGAGGAAAGTTTTTATCAGCGGGGTTTGGATGCTGAACGCTGGGTAAGTAATGCATTTTGAGTTCTCCAACATCACACATGCTAAACGATTTGTAATATAACTGATTGTTTTCTAAAGTTTTATTTTAATGAGTTATATTTATTTTAGTACTATTTCAAACATTAAACCATCTTAGATTTTTAGTAATACTTACTATAATATAGCGTATATTGTAGCTTTTTAATATGTGCTCGACATGACTATTATAAAGCCATTGTATAAGTAGAAATGTGTGACTTTACAGCCATCATTGCATGCTTTGACAGATGAATTTTCAGCATAGTTTGTACTTAGCTCTGAGCCTAGTTTTATTAATCGGCCCTTAAATCCATGGGTGAGTTCAGGTCAGTAAGAATATTGGACTTGTGATCAGAAGGTTGTTGGTTTGAATCTCAGTATCAGCAGACAATACCTGAAGTGTTCTTGAAGACATCGTACCTCTGTTTACTCTTCAGTGATGATTGAATACTGTACAACGCTGTAAGTCATTATAGATCAAAATTTCTGCCAAATGAATAATTATAAATGTAAATACCTACATTTCAGCAAGTGATACACAATCATCAGCGAACAAATGATGTGAACACATTATAGTTTACAGAAATACTTCAACTGCCCGCCTGCTCTTAAAAACATTTGCGGAAGGGGTTAAATGAGTATTTCAATCGAACGTTATCAACAGAAAAGTAATCTTTCCTCGGAATATCACTTTTCATGTTCGGGTTGTTCATTTGCATTACCCCATGTTACAATGAGGTCAATCCATGAGGATCTGTTGACTTGTCATGTTAAATTGTGTCATTAAATTATTAATAATGTGCACTGTAAGGTTGTTTTAAATGGGTAAACATGTTTCTTAGTTTGACCTATGATGTGTGCATGCATTTAGGAATAAATTCCAGTTCTGCTGTCAGATGTTTTATTAATTTGATATACAATGTTTAGATACAGAAACCACAAAGTAGAAGCGCGTACACAAATGAATAAACTGGAATCCTTAAAGGACCCCAAATAGTGCAGAGAAGGATCGGTCACGATCGTCAGGAGCTGCAAACAAATTCAGAATGTAAATGAGTCTTGGCATCTGCAAACACAGGTTTTGCATAAAAGCTGTTCTGCGGGTATGAAACCTGGAATGTAGAGATTGAAAAACTGTAAACCATATCTCATTCCAAGAAAAATCTATTCAAAATATATTTAAACAATTTAAAATGTTTTTATTTCTTTTATTTCAGATTTATTTCAACGATGGAAAGGTTGATTCATTTACTGCTTTTCACAGGTCAGTCCTAAACATTTCTGAGAGCACACATTCATCTGAGATGTTTGTTCTTTATTTGTTGTCTTTATTCACTTTTTTAAAAAACGTAATCATCATCATCCCCTGATTTTGTCTTTCTATGCTCCAACATATGAGTTTAACCCTCCTGTTACCCTCAAATCTGATACATTTTTTTACCCACTGGGGTCACTTTGACCCCAATAATTTGAACTTCCAGAATATGATTTTTTTTAACAAGTGTTTGTGTCTCAGGTAATTTATGTCTTTGTTGATTACTTAAATAAACTTTTAAGTTGACATCCACCCACCTCCCCCCTCCCCACCCCTTTTATATCCAGAATACCCATTGCACAACTATGGACCTCAATAAAACATCCAAAACAAATGTATTTAAAATTGTAATATTTCTTATGTTTTATACAGCTAAAAGAGCCTGGGGTCAAATTGACCCCAAGGAACACAGATGCTAAAAAATGAGTATAGGACAATGAAAATAATATCAGCAGGTTAATTTTATATTTAAAGAGTTGTCCCCATTAAATTAGCAAAAGTCATAAAATCTGAAGCAAAAAAAAATTTAAATCATGTATTTACAGATGTTAAGAATTGAATGATTGAAAGATAATAGGAGGGTTAACAAACTTTTAACATGCCAAAAAATGATACATTAAGAGGCATGAGCTTAACAACAGCATACAGTGATCACAATAATGCTTGTTTATTGAAACTCTTGTCTATTAATTACAGTGATATTGATTAAATGTCATTAATATTTAAATAAATTGATTCGATTTTTCCATTTAAATAGTTTCCTGCTATCATGGCTGAAACCGATGCCATATCTGTCCGTTCAGAATCTAGTTGTTCTATAAACATTCAAAGTCACCCAAATGTTATTTACATATAAACCAGGGCTTTAAAGTCTCACGCATTGGGCGTTAAAAACACATTCCAACCCCTTCACACGCTCACACCTTGGTTTTTTTTCCATGCTAGTTTTTAAACAGTGAAACAGGATTCAAGCGAGTTCTCCATATCGATTTCAAGGCCCTGACATTCTCCAGCTAATTAAATAAAACTATCTGCATAAGATTTTTCTAGGCTGTTGTGTGACAGATTCGGATGCTTGCTGAAGAAAGGTAATGTCACGTAAGGGTTACAGAACAGGTCAGCGGCTTCACGTTTTAAAGTTTTTACATCTTATCAAACTCATTTCTACAGACTGATCAACATGGGAGAAGAACATCATATGAGTTCAGTAAGTCATCTCAGCATTGCTGGTGTCCAGACAGATATGTTAGACAACAGTTTCACAAGACTATCATGTGAATTAGCTTATCTAGCCTGTCCAATCCCTGCTTATTCGATCTGAAGGAATGTAGAAAGCAGTTGAGAACCAACCGACTTTAAGGAAGGACATGACCCAATTTTTTCAATATGAGAAAGGAATATTTATGAATAGGCCATGCTCTGACAGTTTTCTATAAGAGGCTTCTAAATAGTACTGTCCATAAAACTTGTATGGCAGTACCCAGAATAGTGAGAATTTTTATTTTTACGGCACAACCTCCCGGTCCACATTGTGAAAACCTTGTGCGTACGCAGTTACATTATATTATATACAATAGGTAGCCAAGCCGCTGGGAGGTGATGTTGTACCTGCAGTGAGAGGCAGGATCCCTTCAAAAGCATATATCTGATTAGTACAGAAACAGCGTTTCAATTGTTTGCCGTGCAGGTGGTTGTCCGTCGCTGGAAGAGCAATCCCTGATGATTTTAGATGTGCCTTAGACTTTTCCGTTTGGGAAGCATGTGAGGTTGTATAGCCCTGTTACGCTGTTTGTGTATTTGATCAGATAAACTTGTAAAGAGCTCCCAGTCCAGCTCAATTTATCACTATTTTTCCCACCTTCATTTATTTTATTTACTTTGTTTTATGAATGATTATAGTTTGATAATTGCCCATGACTTGTAATGTTTTTAATTTTTTTATTTGACAATTCTGTTATGCTCTTGCGAAGCCTTGACATATAAGTCTCGCTCAGTGGGGTATATTCACTTCCATATGCACGAGTGTGGGGTGTCAAGAGTGTTTATATTTTCTCTTTTAAGTACAAATTAGTGTGCGGTATAAGCCAATTGTTTGATCTTTTGGGTTTATGTTATTGTCTTTTTTTCTTTCTGCTGTTGTGGTGGTTAGTATGATTTTTGGAAGTGTTGTCGTCCTCTAAACTTCTGTTTCTCCAGCTCATATGAGCATCGCTTGTCAGTATGTGAGCAAACTCAGATACAAATAATTTATTGAATTTAATAAACTGAATTCTGATATATAGCAATTCTGCCTTGAGAACTTTCATTTAATTGGATAGCCGTGCGGGACCCATGTAACCTTGGGATATCCTACTCAGAGTAAATTAGAGTGGCGTGGTCAAAGATAGCTCCAACAAAGACGAGCATAATTTGTCACCTCATCACATTTGGCGTAGTCGGCAGGATCTTTCTATGTTTTTTTGTTGTTGTTTTTTTACAGCCTGGGCTTCAAAGACATTCTATGTAGATATTTATTTTATTCTATTCTTTTTTGCATTTTCATTTTTTTTGGCAGGTGGGAAAACAATGGTCAACCATTCCAGTGGACAGTCATCTTGGTCAAGCCTGAATAAAATTATTTGTTGTTGTTTGAAGATACTGTTGTTTTATTTTTTTGGCTGTCACTTCCATAAAGATGGCAGATAAGGATATGGCAGCTCAGCTTAGGGCTCTTACTGAATTGGTGCAACAACTTCAGGTAGAAAACCCAGGACTTGTGGTGAGCCAGAGCTTATCCTACGTTTCTTCGGATGTTCTTTCGATGGAGCAACACTAGCCCCCCTTGGCCAGTGATTGTGTTACAGATGGTGCGTCTTTAACAAGTCCTGTAGGCACCCTAGAACTTTATGTTTTTATACTCAGGGAATGCAAATGCCCTAGATTTTCTGGGAAAATATCCCAGGACTTTCTGACAGTAGAGGATTGGGTCGATAGAGGATTGGGTCGAGGAGGCTCAACATCATTTACCTATGCGCCCAATGTTACTTGCTGAGCACA
This sequence comes from Triplophysa yarkandensis, assembly GCA_033220385.1. Lineage (NCBI taxonomy): Eukaryota > Metazoa > Chordata > Actinopteri > Cypriniformes > Nemacheilidae > Triplophysa > Triplophysa yarkandensis. The sequence goes on from CM065674.1 coordinate 15,156,065, forward strand.
AAGCTAGAACAGAGATTAGGTTTCGTCCAGTTTCTGAGCGAGACCTTGAAAAGATCTTTAATGTCCTGATTAACATTTATGGGTGTTCGCAGTTTCATATTAGCCTTCGGAAGCATTTCTTTCAGCGACAACTTGAAGGGGAATCCGTGAGAGAGTATTCTTATGCTCTCTTGTCACATATGTATGTTATCTAAAGAAGGGATCCAGCATGTTTTGCTAATCCTGATACTGTTTTCAGAGATCATTTTATAGAATGTGTAAGATACAACTTGCTTCGTCGTGAGTTGCAGTGTCAGGTAAGATTAGACCCTTTCTTGAGCTTTCTTGATGCCCAAAAGGACGCCTTGCATTGGGTGGAGGAGGGTGAATATCCCTGTGTACAACGACGTTGTGCACAATCTTTTAGTATCACTGATGTAACAGATCTTTCAGCACAGTCTAATGCTATTTTAAGTAAGCCCATAAATGAGTTGACTGAAGTCAAGATAGCCTACATAAACAGCAGGCTTAGCTAGATACCATTCTGAAGCATTTAGTGTCCTCTCCTACTCAGGCCATTTCAGAATCCCCCTTGCCACCAGCTTCTTCCATTCCAAGGGTTGGGGCTCCTAGCCAGCAGAATCTTTATAACCCAGATGCAGATCTATATGCTTGTGTTGTAATCAATCTGGCCATATCGCAAGAATTTGTAAAAACGAATTGACGTCAAGGGTATCTGCAGGGCCTAGGTCTTCTACTAAGTTATCGGAAAATTAGTGCCCCTGGCAGCACTACCCATGTACCGGGTGGGGAATCTTTGGGTGACTACTGTGTAGATGAGCTTCAACTTTTAGGTAAATGCCCAACAGTAGAGATTATAATTACTAGAATCACAATACAATGCCTGTCTTTGGTGACCACGATTACCCAGCAATTCTATGAGCAATATTTGCGACCTCAGCTCCAGCTCCAGTTGCAACCGGGTCAATGGCTTAAGCTTAAAGCAGCCAATGGTCTGAATATTCCTTATTTGGGGTATTTGGGGACTATTGTAGCCCTACTTTGTAAGACTTTACCCAAAATGGGCATTTTAGTTGTCAAAAACTCTTCTGATTTTGCTATCCAGTCGAGGATGGAACAGGTGCCTGGACTGTGTTGAATGAATATTATTAGCAGTTGTTACCAAGAATTGTTTCTGCAGTATAGGGCTAGGTTATTTGAGGGTGCTTCAAGTCAATACGCAATAGAGCTCTGTCTGAGAGTCAGCTCTGGGAACGTGCCCTGAAAACTAGTTTTCTTGGTCCAGCTCGAGTTCAGATGGGTCCAGCTTGTGAGAGCCAGCAAGTACCCTGAAATTAGTTCTGGCCACTTTTCATCAAGGGTTGGGAGCAACATTTTACACCTGTTCCTTAGAGCCAGTTTCATTTGTGGATGGTCAAATTGCTGGGAGTACGTCTGATTTCATCAGCCTACCTTCATGTTGCAAGTGGGATTGTTAAGGTGCGAGTAATCAATGTTGGGAGTCAGAATCATTGGCTGTGTTCAAAGACCATACTCAGAGAGTTAAACATTGTGCAGCCAACTGTTTTGAAATCCACTGAGCAGTTTCAGGTAGAGAATGACAATTCTGAGAAAGTGGCACTTATTCAGTCAACAGTTGACAGTAATTCTAATACTGACTTTTCCCATCTAACTTGGCCCACATTGTCTTGTTCAGAACATCAGCAAGCCCCAGCGTTACTTAAGAAATGTGCTCAGGTATTCAGCCAGGGTGATGGAGATTTGGGCTGTACTTATTTTCTCAATCATACTATTCTGTTATTAGATGAGGCACCCATACGACAGCGGTATCGCCGACTGCCCCCTTCACAATACGTTCTTGTTAAAATGCATAGTCAAGAGTTTGTGGAACAGGGTATAGTTAAACCTAATTGTAGCCCTAAACCAAGTACACTGGATCTAGCTAGCGGCTATTATCAGGTTTCTGTAGCCCCTCAGGATAGGGAAAAGACAGCGTTTTGGGCTACTTGAATTCAATCGTATGCCCTTCGGGATATGCAATGTACTTTTCAAAGGAGTCGTCCTTAATCGGTAAGAGAGCTATGGTAATTGCTTGGATTTGCATCATATTAGTGTTGGTTTGGGGATGGGTTTGCAAGATTAGCCGTTCCGTACATAAATTAGTTGGGGTTTTACAGGGTACCCAAAAGTGGGCTGTATCCCTTGGGCAGAGTTCCTTTGAACAGAATTGGAATGACACTTGTGAAAAGTCGTTTAGTGACTTAAAAACGTTTAATCCAGGCTCCCATTTTAGAATATGCTTTTTTGCTCATCCTTTTATCCTAGAAATGGATGCTAGTAATTAAGGACTGGGTGCTTTCCTATCTCAAGGATAGGGAGGGCTTTGGCGACCTATTGCTTTTGCTAGTCGAGGGCTTAGGCCAAGTGAGAGGAAAATGACTAACTATGCTCCCATGAAACTGTAGCTTTTTGCCCTTAAATGGGCAATGACAGAAAAGTTTAGAAACTATCTCCTAGTTAATAACATGACTTTTTACACCGATAATAACCCATTGCCTAATTTTGAGTTAGCAAAATTTGGGGTGGTCGAACAGCGTTGGGTTTCTCAACTTGTCTTTTTTGAGTATGAGATCCAGTACTTCCCAGGTACAGCTAATCGCAATGCAGACGCACTTTCAAGATTCCTTTACCTTCTCTTGATATGTCTGTTAATGTGCCACCTGGTATTGCTGTTCCTTCAACAATTTCTACGCAGGAGAGATTGCCTGGGCTGGACTCCCAGGTGGTGGAAATATCAATGGTGGATGCTGTCCCTGCTCAGAACAGGGCTGGTTTTAGAGCATTGCAGGCTACCGATTCATGGATTAAGGTTTTTCAAAAATGTTGGGTACAGAGGCAGCCTCCAAAAATTGCTGAGTTGAAGGAGATGCCAAAGGAGGTTCAACAGTTGGTAAAACAGTGGTCTCGAATGCCTGAGAGGGATGGTGTCCTGAACATGTTAGTTTAGCCTTATAGAGAATTGATGTGGCATATTTAGCATATTTATTCACCCCATAATAAATATACAATATAATTATTGCATTTGTCTATTTCAAACATGTCAGGAAAGCGGCATTCTTTCTAAAATAGCTGAATTGGTGTTAGTTGACGTTCATTGAAATGCTGACGCGGGAGGGGTTTTCTCCAAGGTGGGATTAAACAAGACCAAATCCAGTAACAGATTAGCACTTGATTGAACCCTTTCATCCATCAGTAAGAACGGCTGGCCTGTAACCACAGTCCTTCAAATAGGAGCCACCAATCCCTTTCCTAAAGGCCTCAAAACCAGCTACCCACACCTACAACAAACAACACTGACCATTATCTCTCTCTCACACTCTCCTCAAAAAATTGCTGAGTAAAATTAACGTTAGAATGTGTGTCATTTAAGAGATTAGACACCTGTCCCCATCAAACCCCTGCTGGCGCTGAACTCAAGTTCAAAACTTGAGAGGCGTTTCTAAACCAAGTCACCGTGAGCATCAACTTGTTAAGGGCTAACATTATTATTTCTGTACATTTTCTTTACAGGACTCTGTTTGTTTATCCAGAGCGTCTCATGTGAATATGTTCTGGTCCAGGAGAGTAAGACCTGGGATGATGCTAAAGCTTATTGCAAAACGAATCAATTAGAACTGGCTATAGTTAAAAGTACTGAAGACTGGACAGGTATACAGAGAGCAGTTGGAACTGGATTGACTTCACCAGTCTGGTGTGGACTTCACAAAAACATCAATAACTGGTGGTTGTCTTATCAACTAAAATCGTTGTCCTTTAAGAATTGGGCAATTGGAGAGCCAAACAACAATGATGGAATAGAGGAATGTGCAGCTGTAACCTATAATGGATGGACTGATCAACGATGCACTGAAAAATATCCGTTTTTTTGCTACAATGGTGAGAAATACTGCCAACTCATTAACATATGGTTATCGAGTGGAGGCTTTTGTTCTACTGTGTAGTTAATAAGCAATGTATGCCAGAATCATGGTTTTCTTACACAATTGGATGATTTTTAAAAAGAAATTTTTTCTAAAAAAGCAATTGTTTTATTTGATAAGTTTTATGATGTTTGAAAGTTTGGCGAGTGTCTGACAGGCACAGTAAAGTAAGATGAGGGCCATGGGAGCTTATTTATGTAAATAATTAAGCAGTTGTAGGATATAAATGAATGCAATAAAATCATGCTCCTATGTTCGATATGGGAATGTACAATGAAAGTCATCATACGTGAACTGTGGAACAGATCATTCTTTAGGCTTGATTTAATAATATTCTGAATGCGTACAGTTTATTTATTATGAAGATCAGCTTATTCATTCTGCATTTCCTCAAAATATCCTGGGACATTAAAGGTTTTTCAGGTTTAGAGGGGCATGACTGATCTCAGACAGCATTTAAACATCATTTGTTAACTTTGATTCGATATTTAGAATCGAAGGAAAAAAGGTCAGTTTTTCTTTCCTTTTGTGGAGGGGTTTGAGGGGTATGGTAATTGTGCGGTAATATGGGACCATGCAACCCTCAAAGTAAGACTGTACAAGCATTACCCCGAATGTCTAAGTTTGATATCAGTTGCCCAAATTTTACTGCATTAGATTTTATGATTTAAGTAAGTATGTAATATCTATCTTAAGAATATATTTCAAGTGTTAAAATGCTTTATTTCTTATGGTGTCTTTATTTTCACAGTGAGCGAAACCGGATCAAACATGTTTATTTTCATTTCTAAGAACTTATCTTGGTCTGAAGCTCAGGATTACTGCAAAGTCAATTATACAGATCTGGCCAACATTTTCTACAAAAATGATAGTGATATCCTGATGAACATTACTGAGGAATATGATAGAGCATGGATCGGTGTTGAACAATTTTCTTGGGGGTGGATGAATGGAGTCTTTTACAAAACTTCATCTATTAGATGGAGGACTGGACAACCAGATTTGACTGGGATGAACCGATCCTGTGGTGCTGTAGGTCCTGATGGTCTGATAGAGGATCAACCCTGCACAAACACCCTTGCGTTCATCTGCAAGTCCTGTAAGTTCTAATAAAATCTGTCGCTTTATGTATTTGGAGCCATGAAAATTGTTCAAATCAATGTTAAATATATTGATGTGTCAACATAAATTGTATTTCACTTATATCACGTTTATACTGACAATTACTGTAACTTGTTTCTAAAAGGAATTTCTAAAAGGAGTTTTACAACCATAACTCATTTTAATCAGTAATTTGCACTCATAAAGATTCCCATCAATTTGAACTGTTATAAAACTTTAATGTTTCCACAGTTACAAAGAAGCACATTGTGAGAGTGGAGGTCAAATCTGGTCAGAATCCGAATAATCCTGCTTTATTGGAGACCATTTTACAGCAGGTAACTTGAAGACATTTTTATCCACATGGACCGAGAACGCATTACACAATACATTGGATCCTGAGCATGTTCTTAACGCCATATTCCAACTTCTGAGCTGTGGGAAAGCTGTTGTCGTACACAAAACTCATATTGGGTCATTTTTGACAACGATAGATCTAGGAATATTTTTTTATTTGGACCTGTTATGTCAAGAGCTGATTGTGTTCTTCATGAGTGTAACAGCAGTACAGAATAGTGCTGAAGGATAATTTCTGTTTTTCAGATGAATCAGAAACTGAAGGCTCGTGGTGTAGACAACACAACATTGACATGGAGACAACAGCCAGATGGAAATGTTTTTAGTCCAGAACATGATCATGTAGAGAACAACAACGACTGTAGAGACCTTCCTTACGCATTATAAGTTAGCACACCTAATTGTTTTAAAAGGAACTTAGTTTAAAATGCATATTAAATTATTGCTTGCAGCTATGTTTAATAGTCAAAAACGGCTTCATTTCATAAATATATGGTAACGCTGTTTTCCTGTTGTTTAAGTTTTCACATTTAACCCATATTTAATGCTTGTTGCTGTTATGGTAAAAAAATACATACCTGTCCTTTCTTGGAAAATTTGCATATATACTGTTTGTGTAATTTCAGTTTTGGTTGTCATTTGGTTAAGTACTTCATAATAAATGTTGTGAATGATATATCGCTAAAAGTTTCTACAGAATTTCTTTGACTATATCTATAACTATATATAAAATTAAATAATTATATTACAGCCAATATATATTATATGTCTTAGTTACATTTACATCTACATTTGGCAAACGCTTTTATCCAAAGTGACTAACAAAGAGTTGAGGAAACAATAAAGCTGTAAATAGCCGATACAACAATACAACAAAAAGCGTGATGTTAGAGTCAGATCGTTCCACCACCAAGGAACCAATGCAGGGAACGTACGAGAGAGAGATTTCTTAACCTTTTGAGATGGCACCACTAGACGTTGCTTGTTTGTGGAGCGCAGAGATCTGGAGCGCCTATACCGTGGAATCAGCGAGTGAAGATAGCTGGGTCCTGAACCTGTGGTGGTCCTGTAGGCGATAAGGTAAGACTTAAATTCAATGCGAGCTGCTATGGGGAACCAAAGTAGTTTAATGAAGAGAGGTGTCACATGGGTTCTTTTCGCTTCCTTGAACACCAGTCTGGCATTCTGTAAATTATTCCAGGGATAGTTCACCCCAAATCACAATTCTATCATTATTTATCTCTGATCTGTCTATGTATATTTCCAATCTTGATTTCTCTTAATTTTTACGTAAAAATAGTTCCAGAATTCCTCTTCATAATTAAAAAAAATATTTTGGTAGTCTGGACATTCTGTCTGGTTGAACTGCTTGAGCAAAAAATGTCCATCTGATAGTACTCTCCATGTAATTCTGGTTTCAGTGTCTATCCCACAATCCCTCAGTTTCTGTTTCATCTGAAGTACAGAATATTTTTTTTTCGGCATTGATTAATGTTGAAAATGTTTAATATACAGATCTATTGACCACGTTTAAAATGTTATATTCAGTTAGATTGATTTTTTTTGGTCTGGTTTGAGAGTTTATGTTCTGTTTGTCCTCTTAAACAAAAAAGTTTTTGACATAACAAAACGTGAAATCCATATTGTCCTGGGATTATAACAAGATTATGACTTACAGACTGTAAGATGATCTCCATCGCTGCAGCATCATTCAGATTCTGACCAGATTTCACCTCCATTCTCACAATCTGCTTTTCTGTTTCCATTATAGCATTACATCAAATAAAAAAGAAAATGTAAAATAAATGTATTTGTCAGTAAATAAAAAAAACTTCAAGTGAGGTAAACAAAATAAATATTCAAACCTTAGTAGGTCAAACAATGAACAAAGGTATGTCAAGAAGACATTTTCTAGTCTCTTTATGTCCGTCTCTTTACTTTTCAATATCTGATATTACAATCTTGGGCTGTTTTTCAAACTAATCTCACATGTAAATGAATGAATGAGTTAACAGCTTGAAATATTTAATTTGAGTTGAATTGATAATTATTATTATTATTGAAAATAGCAGACGCATTATGGACTTATTACACATCGGCCAGTAGCAATATGGAAAACATAATATCGGTGTTAGGACTGGTCAAATCGCCTGTCAAAGGTGAAAGATCAGTTTGATTTTATAACAAATTTTAATCTTTGCTGAGGTTGAATTGTTTTAGCAATCTTATCAGTATAGATTTCGCAATTGGAAATAACATACATTTAGATTTATCATAACAGATACCTTTATCAATATTGTTTTACCCGGCTAACAAAATATGTTCTATAATGGGGGTGGCAAAGGTGAAGAGAACGTTCATAAACAAAATGATAAGAGAATGAATTTTCAACTTGGAATAAATTGGAGCAGGTAGGAGTGTATTGAAAATCTAGCCATATGTAACCAAGCTGCAGGTTGTGCTGATGTATTTGTATTGCCATACAAAATGTGGTTGTAGCACCTGCTCGATGAGAATCATATTTATTGTGAATTATGATAAACATTTCACAAAAAATGACATTCCAGATGTCTTTCAGATGAAAATGCATACATCAAAATGATGTCTTCCAAATGTATGTGTGCTATCAGGGATTTTACCCAGAATGCATTGTTCAACACTTTCAACATTTTAGGGAAACCAGTAAACCCATATTTAAAAAGAAATATTTAAAAATGCCACAAATATTCTTAATACATGTTCTTAGCACAAGAAGAGTAAAACCTCAGCCGGACAACAGGAAACATCTCCGTTTACCAAGGGGATGGGAACGTTGTGTAATTGAATTGGGTTGATCTTGAGAACCTGTTTGTCTCTTTGCCTTTTGAAAAGGACAATTATTTTGGTTGATGAATCAATTCATTTCCCCACCTGCAGGTATAAAAGAGGAAAGAAGGTCTCGTTCGTTACTGTTAGTGCAGAGGAACCTGGGAAGCCTCTCCAGATCGCTGAAGCGGTGGTCAAGCATCAAGACACAGAAGGTCACAATGTATTGTTTCCTCCTTAAACTAGGTTAACATGTGTAACAGGAGACGTTCCTTTTTAGTTGGTCTCTCAACATTGTGTAAATGAACGGGTCCTAGATAATCCCTCATGTCCGGACGTCTAGCAGAAGGACTTACTCATTCTCTACAAGTCACCCACAACTCTAGTGTGGCACTGAAACCCTGAGGTAGTTCCAGCCTGGAACTCAGCGGATGTCTGCCAGAGAGACACTGCGCGCCACTGCCCACAAAGATCAAACACCTCTTTACACCTATTTTGCGCCCCTTATCCAGTGTGCCATTCTCTGTTGGAGAAACTTCTCCCCTGCTCCGTAACAGACAACAGATACTCAGAACTTCGTAAGATCTGTGTGCCGTCCAGATAGAGGTGCAAGGTGCATTCGGAACACAATACGGAATAGGCTGGGTCTTCTGCCCCTGTGGGGAGCATCAGCAGGTTCATGTAAGTCCCCGACCCTCTTGATAGAGATGAGCACTAAGAAAACGTCTGTCTTAATCATTCAGTGCTATTCTTTATTGCGGCTACATGCAAGCTGATACTCAAGCCCCTCTTGGGGAACGGACAACACAACTCAGATGGCTCATCTCCAGGGAGCTCTTCGTTCCCATCCAGGAACCAGACGTGGACGTTCCAGAGGCCTGGCCTGGGCCAGGACATTTCCTTCCCCTGAGATAGGTCCTTCATCAGGGTAAATGGCCAGGGGGGAGTTGTGGTCAGAGCCATGGGCTCTGAGAAAGAAGTGCGGAAGGACCACAACTTGATGCCCATCTTCCCTGGTATTGCACATGATGCTTGGAATGAGGCTCCTTGGGGGAAAGGTGTACTTCTGATTGTCCAGTTGTATTCTGGAGCATCAATGCAAGGGGGGCTTTGATCAGGAATACCAAAGCAAACAATGAAAGTAGGCGGACCGCTCGATAGTGTGAAGGACTATGCCGTAAGGGAGCCACTTGGGCTGTCTGGTTCAGAGAGCCGAAAAGTGAATGATCTGCAGCATAATCAACAACTGGAGGCTGCAGATGAGAAGGCAGTGTGTAAGTCATGACACATGCCAAAGTGTATGCAACCAAGATGATTATGTAAGCTTTGGCTGTCATTTTGTCTGTCCGGCAGGGACATGTTTGTCCTTGACCGGAGGTTTGAACCTCCAGAGAGCCGGACAGCTGTCACAATTGCCGTCGGAATCAGAGACATGGAAGAACACATCCTTCAGGTCGATAGCCAAAAACCATTCTTGAGACCCAACCAAAGACAGATGTGCCTCTGCATCAGCATCTTGGAGGGCAACTTGTGGGGGTACCTATTCAGGGCATGCAGATCCAGGATGGGGCACAGACCTCCACCATTCTTGGGTACGATGAAGTGCGGCCTATACAACCTGAAAAAAATCTCAGCTTATGGGACAGTTTCAACCGAAGTCTGCTCGCCAGGTGAATCAGTGGGCAGGGACTGTCCTACCTTGACCGCATTGAATTAACCTGGGATGAGAAATATCCTCACTTCCGCAGGTTGGCTCTGTCCGGAGCTCTGGGCGGCTTGGTTGTGCTAAGGACACACTTGTGACCTAGGTCCACTTCTGCACCTTCAGGTCAAAGATGGCACAGAGCTTTGCAGTTTTGGGTTTGTTTTACTTGTTTTTTTATTGTCCTACGTGTTGCTCTGTATCATTGGTCCATCTCTTTACAGTCCTTATTTCTGGCTTGGCAGTTTTAATTTTTCGTCTGTAATGGTAGAAGGTGAACCAGGCAAGGATTAGAGAATACCAAATCTGCTCAGGCAATAGAGTGATAAGCATCTTTACTTGTAGTGTAGCAATGGTCTAGAATATTATTATCTCTGGTGGATCATATGACATGTTTTTTAAATTTAGGCTTTTCACATTTGAGTTTTGCCTGATTAAAGTCTCTGAGAATAATAAAAACAGAATCCGGGTGCTGTTATTCTGTGTCTGTGATCAGATCAGCCAGCAGATGCAGTGTAGTAGTTACGTGTGCACTGGATGGAATGTAAACACTCACGAGTATGAAGCATGAAAACTCCTGCGGTGAGTAAAACGGCTTACAGTTAATGAAAGGCACTTCCACATCAGGACAGCACATCTTCTTTAACACAGTTATATCTCTACACCACCTTCTGTTAATGTAAAAGCATATCCCACCGCATGTTTTCCCCTCTGTAACTCTGTAACCCGATCCGCTCTGAATAGCTGAAAGTCCGGTAGATGTAACTCGCTGTCCGGGATGGATTTGTTCAGCCAGGTTTCTGTGAAACACAGAGTAGCAGAGTCTGTAAAATCAGGTGAAGTTCGTCCATTTTGTTGGGTAGAGAGAGGAGATTTGCCAGATGAATGCTTGGCAATGGGTTCTGAAGCCGGCTGTCTGAGTTAAACAAATGCACCGGCTTGTTTCCCACGCTTGCGTTTCTTGCGACGTCCAAACGACACAGCACCTCAGCGGAGTGCAATGCCCAGCAAAATGTCCAAAATATCTAAAACTAGTTGCAAATCAGGTGGTGAGCACTGCCGAATGTTTAGCAGTTTGTCTGTTGTGAAACGGATAGTTTGTGACAGACATATAACAGGACAAACTGACAAAAACAACTCGAGAGCTCCACACCATCGCTGCCATCCGCGCTCTTTTATTGAGGTCTTTAGAATGTCTGAAATTCCAGGGGACCTCTGTACATAGTTGGTGTTTATAGACTCATTTCAGTCTTCACATGGAAGTAAATGAATTGTTGTGAATGACCTGAATGCAGTAAAATAATGACATTGTAGAAGTTAAAGCCTAGAGCAGACACAGCAATGACAAGTTTATATAACATCTCCCAGATTTTATATTTATATATCCACACTGACCTGAGAAAAGCAGCAGATGAAACAGCCTCTCCATTCCTGAGGAACTTACTGAATAAAATGAATTCTAAAACAAATAAAACAAGCAACGGAATAAGCTTTTAGAAATATTGTCAAATACAAAAACACTAAGTTAAAACAAAAACATGAATGTACTTGACAGGACTCATGAAGATACTGTTTACACTTTATCTGTCTTCATTTATATTACATCAAATGCAAAACAGATGAGACCCAACATTCAAAAACATTACAGTGCTTGGAAATCTTCTGTGATGAGGAACACAAACTTTTCTACCAACTCCCAGTACCTCTTCAGGAAAACATAACATTTTTAAAACCAGTTTTATAGTTATAGTATCATTTAAAGGGCATACTTTGATTTATGAGTGAACGTATGCACGGAAAGTGAATGATCTTGAAATTCTGGGTATTAAAGTAGTCTCATATCTCCATTAATATCATAGACAGCTCTGTTCTGACAGGTGGGTAGAACCAAAACTGTGTGCTGTGTAATACCCACTTTATATTTCAGGTATACACGAGAACAAGATAATGAGACTCTCTGACTTTCCTGTACCCATTCCAAGGACTTTACCTCTACCCCCATCCCACGCCTTCGCATGCTTATCTCCTCTGGTGTGGGCAGGCGGGTCTGGATCCAGCGCTGTACTCCATAGCTGCAGGGGCAGATGGCTGTTGCCCACATTGGACACCTCAATTCCCTGTCCCCCTCCCCATTGCAATGTTATGTCCAGTTTATGTGCTTAATGCAAGGGCTTTTTTGTCTCCCGGGTCTCACTCTGTCCTACTGTAGGACAGTCTGAGAGGGGTTCTTTTTTTGAGCCAACTTTCCTTGTGTATCATGTTGTTCCTTTTTCTCTGTACTACCTCTCGGATCTGTCTTCCCTTGATGTGTTATGTGTTTATGGTCCGAGGGGTGCCATTTCACGGCATGTAACAGTGTCTGTGACAAATAAAAGATTGATTGATTGAGGTACAAAATAGCAAATTATTTTCTTATGTTTTTTTTATTCATATATTCAGAAGTTTTTTAAGTGTTTAAAATGTGTCACATAAGTGTAATATAAATCAAATGTACAACAGTAAACGAACTTAATATGTATCTTTTACAGAAATGTTGCTCTTAATATAGACCCATGTCATGATTTAGACAACATGTTCACTCGATTGTCTTCCTTTCAGAATAGGGCTTCCTTTAATTGAGTTGAACTTATCATCTGGACAGGTTTTTTCACTGTTCAATACTGTCGTTACTTTAATATCTATGAAAACAGAGTGACAGTGCAGCTATGCAAATATTTTCAGCAATAAAGTATATATACGTTCACCTTGAATTTAAAAACAGCATATGTTGGCATATTAAAATCTGTAAAAGGCATACGACAAAGCTTCGTCAGACTGGCCTAGCTTAATAAGCTATATTTAAATAATTCTGAAGCATCTAAGATTTTGCGTTGGAGATGAAGGTTAGGATCAATGGTTATCAGTTGTAAAGCATGTCACAAGGTTTTTGTATATTAGCATTTTTATTTGTCTTTGGAGTTTGATGTGTTGGTTGGACTCGAAGTGGTGGTGTGCGATGTCAGGCGTATGGCAGGGCAGAGGTTCGCTCCATTTGCATGATCAGTTTAAACGTTAAAACTTTAATAATATTTTTTCAAGAAAAAAGGAAAGGGGGACATTTCCTTTCTGGGAATTGATTTATAAAAATCCTTTACAAATCCTTTACAAGCACCAAGAATGGTGTAAAACCAGGTGTCTTAAGCTCCAGCGTCGTCGTCATCAACGGTACACAGGTACAGCGAGTAAACATCTTTAAGGTTCGTTGGGTTGAACATCACTGAAGATCTTACATAGACTCACTATATGCATAGTTACACTATAGTTCATAGTTCTCACTGATGCAGTGCTAAAGAAAGCACATCAGCTCATACTTTGACCTTTTACCTCAAGTGACATCAGACTATTGATAGTCCAGACCTGCCAACCTGTGCTGTTTTCACCAAAAAGCATTCTTGGCCAAACCTAACAATCTTTCATAGCAGAACTGCAACAATTTATATCTTAACTTATTTCCTGTCCCTTCGTCTGACGGTAATAAATCCAAGGTTGGCATGTGTTGCTGGGGACAATAATGCAGATATGCAAATAAGCCCAACCTTATGCTATTTAAACATCCAGGCAAACTGCAATCGAAACGCACAAAACATACTTTCCAAGAAATTGGAAATAGAAGACTATTTTGTTAAAAGCAAATCTTCAGGAGCCACAAATGCAAATTATATTTAGCTCAGGCCCTATGCAAAACTAGACCTCAATGTATGTGGTTAGACTCCTTTTCCTTTTGTGCTCATAAAGTTGCCTTTATTACACAGAGTTTCGAAAGGGTTTAACATCAGAACGTTTCCATAGGAAGTTCATTTGGGATTAAAGTAAACTGGGAACTTAAAAGTTACATTATAAATAGGTTATTATTAATAAAAATGATTATTAAACTTTTCAGCATAGTTAGGTGTGGAAACTGCCATAACACACAAGACATAAAAACAAAATTTTTTTGTCATAGTTGTAGATTGCCCCTGAATATAAAGTTTTGAATACTATTTAAGATGGTTTAACCGATTTATATATTTTTTTGTTATTACTGAAAAAAATTTGTTGAGATGAACTACTTTGTTGAATAAACAAGAAAATCAAGTGAGATTAAAATTGTAACAGTGTGAAATAAATTGTAGTATTACAGACTTATTACTTTAATGCAGTGTAATTATTTAAGTATTTACACTTAAATAATACTACAACGCCAACTATTTTACCACAGCTCATTATATATAGAGATGATCAAGTTGTGGCGGTCGTTGCCTAGTGGGAAGTGAGTCATCAAAGGGTCGCTTGTTTGATTCCTATTGACAGGTCACGACTGACGTCCCCTTGAGCAAATCTAACCCAGGTTCACTCCCTGGGTGCTGCAGTGATAAATGTCCACTGCTGCGATTTGTGCGTTCATGACTTCAAGTGTTTGTGTTCACTACTCACTGGATGGCTTGAATTCAGAGGACACCAATGAAGTCACAAATTGGTCACTTTCACTATTCTATAAAGTTGTTTACACCTGATATTCCTGAGAGTGTCATTCTAGCGTGTTGTGTTGTTTGATTTTCAGCAAATAGTACTGTTCACTTGAGTTAATGAGATAATAAATGATGATTAGGTAAATAACCTACTGTCAACACATTCATTAAAGAAAATCATGAATAACAATTATTCTCTTTTACCAATTTTCTACGCTAAGTTAGAAAAGATACGAACAACGGGATAAGAATTATTTTAGTTTCGGTTTTCAATTTGCTCAAATTAGCATGACCTAAAAGTTAATAGACTATGCAATGGCGGTTCTTTATGACAATGTTTAAACAGGTTTGAAAAATTAACATCTAGAAGCATGTTGCATTACACTGTAAATCACCAAACATATGTGCTTATTTGAACTACATCCATAGGAAAATTATCTTACTGAGGTAATGTATGTCCCAAAGGTTACAAAATAAAGTTTAAATAATGAGGACTAGTAAAGAAAACCACAACGCTGAATCATGTACCCCTGAGCTTAGCTAGATCACAAAAAATACACCACAGAGTTTATGGAAATGTAATGCACTTTTTGACTGAATGTTTCATGATCTGTCATAAGTGGCTTACTGTAAATAAATTCAGAAGGTAAATAAGTCTAAGCATCTGCAACCACAGGTTTTGCATGAAAGCCTTCCGGAGGAAATGAAACCTGGAACGTAGAGGTCAAAAAACTGTAAACCTAATCATATTCTGACAGATGTGTGAATTAAGGTTGGGGTTTTATGTCATGATTCTGCCTCTCCTGGTTATGTTTTTCCTGATTAAGGCAGAATCATAGGGGACCCATGTGTTTTGTGTGAGTGTCACATGGTATTGTTTGTTATGACATGCCATGTGCTCTCTTGTCTCCTCTCCTAACCCGCCCCCTTGTTATCCTGTCTATCTTCCCATCATTGTTTCATTCCCCACAACTGCCCCATGTCGTTATCCCTTGTTATGTTTTCCCTATATAATGCCCTTGTGTTTGCTGTCCTGTCTGGTTGCATTTCATGTTTGACTCGTGGTCCTTGGATTGTTTTCATGTCTTGTCAGTGTTTCAAGTTTTTGTTTGGATGTCGCCTTGCCTGTTCCCTGTCGTGCCCTATTCTAGTTTGTTAGTAATATTACCTTGTTTTTTGCCCCCTGCAAAATTTTTTGTTTGCCATTTTTATAGTGTTTAGTGCCTGTTTTCCCCATTGTGAGTTTTTGTTTTGTTTTTTGTATTTAAGTCTTGTTCCTCATCAAAACCTGCATTTGGGTTCTTAATCCACCAATCGTGACATTTTAGGCCTAAATGTATAGAAATTTTATCACGCCTGTAGTGTGCTACAATAACGACTTTTGGGCATAGTCTGACCAGCGAAGGAACTGGTTCCACGAGTTCTGGTGGTCAATGCAAAAGGTTTGAAGAAATCAGGAGACCTCCTAGATCTTTCTTTGTAAGGACTTTTTTGAAGGGAGGGATAAAGGTCTTTCCAGGTGGACAACCCGTTAAAAGTGGAGCTTGGTTGTCCGGAGCAATTTACTTGTTGTCCCACTGGATGGGGCTTACAACGATATCTGAGGGAATTATGATTATTGGAGGTCTGAGTTCTTCTTCCAGGGAATGAGTGCGGGATAGGGCATCAGCTTTACCATTCTTTTGGCCTGGACGATGTGAATGGTAAGGTGGAACCAGGTAAAAACAATACCTGTCTGGAATTTAGTGTCTTTTATTCTCAGTTGTAACCACAGATTTTTGTGGTCTGTATATAAAAGGGAATGGTGCATTTCTCCTTCCCCCCAGTGCCTCCATTCCTCTAGGGCTAGCTTAATAGCTAGAAGTTCCCGGTCGCAGATGTCATATTTGAATCTGCTGCAGAGAACTGGTGGGAGAAGTAAGCCCATGGACCAGTACCTTTCTGTGAGCCGAAGTTCTGACAAAACTGCACCAACTCCTGTGATTGATGCATCCACCTCTGCCTGGAAGGGTTCCTATTGGTCTGCTTGATGAAGGAGTGAAGGTGAACAAAAGGCTGACTACAGGAAAAGGAAGGCTGCGTTGGCGTCTGAAGTCCAAGTAAGTACTTTAGGCTTCTTGCATAGGAAGCAAGTGAGGGATTTGACTATGATACTGTAATTTGGAAGAAGCGACGGTGGAATATTGAAAATCAAGGAATTTTTTTATCTTTTATGGTTTGTGGAAAAGTTTAACTGTGGAAGGTCTCCATCTCTTTCTGAGTGAAAACAGGAGAAGTGCAACAGTGCAACAGGAGAAGTGAAAGGCCGAATGTCACCATGTTGGAGAGCTTCCATTGATTTCTTTTGAGGTAAGGAGAGTCCTGGTTCACCAGGTGGGAGATCAATCGCAAAATCCCATGGCAAGTGAGGTGGAAGATTTGAGGCTCTCTTGGGACAGAAAAGCTCCACGTATATGTTATATTCATGGGGTATTTCCAATGAGATGTTAGCAGTAGGATTCTCAAAAGATGTGGTGCGGACCTCAAGACAGGGTTTTGTCATCTTCATGGTGAGAGGGAGTGGAGGGAGAAATTGTGGAAAACAGTGCCCTGTGTCCCATAGAGCTCCAGATGATATTGCATGAACCACGTTGGCCCTAGAATCCCTCCGTGGTAGAGTTCTCCAGAACCAGAAAGGGGAGTTGTTTCGAAATGCAGCAGCCCTACTACATTGAGAGTGATTCTGTGATCCATTTGATGGCTGTATGGTTAAGGGATTGCTCGGTTACAAAATGTGCTAGGAGAGTCAGTTTTTGATTTGTTAGGTGAATATTTGGAGCAGGCGACAGAGGGCTGGTCCTTAGTCCAGGCAACATGCAACATGGTCATAGTTCCTGCCTCCGACTAAATTTAGGGATATACAGATTTCCTTTTTTTAACTGGACTTGGATAGTTATAATTAGTTGTCAGTTATAATCATCAAAAAAAATGAAATAAGTTCCTAAAATATATCCTTCTGTGTGAAATAAATGTATCACATATAAAAGTTCTCATTATTCACTTCATGTACAACCCCAGATCAGAAAAAGTTGGGACAGTATGGAAAACAAAAATAAAAAAAGTAGTGATTTCTAAATTTACTTTGACTTGTATTTCATTGCAGACAATATGAACACAAAATATTTCATGTTTCGTCTGGTCAACTTCATGTCATTTGTAAATATGCATCCTCTCCTGTCATTCAGACCTGCAACACATTTAAAAAAAAAATTGGGACAGTAAAGCATTTACCACTTTGTAATGTTGCCATTCCTTTTCATAACACTTAAAAGATGTTTACGGACATAAGACACCAAGTGATGAAGGGTTTCAGGTGTAATTTTGTCCCATTCTTCCTGGAAACAAGTCTTAAGGTGGGAAACAGTACAGGGTCTTCATTGCCACACATCCTCTATTGGATAAAGGTCTGGACTGCAGGCAGGCCAGTCAAGTACCCGTACCTTTTCCTCCGCAGCCAGGACTTTGTAATGTGTGCAGAATGTGGTTTTGCATTGTCTTGTTAAACTATGCATGGACGTCCCTGGAAAAGATGTCTTCTTGAAGATAGCATATTATGCTCCAAAATGTCTATGTACTTTTCAGCATTAATTGTGCCTTCATTGAAGTTCAAGTTACCTTTGCCAAGGGCACTGACATAACCCCATACCATGACAGACCCTGGCTTTTGGACTTGTTGCTGGTAACAGTCTGGATGATCCTTTTCTTCTTTGGTGCGGAGCACACAGCGTCCATTCCTTCTAAAAAAAACCCTGAAAAATTGAATCATCTGACCACAGTACACGTTTCCACTGTGTGATGGTCCATCCCAGATGCCTCACAGCCCAGAGAAGTCGACGGTGCTTCTGAACACATAGGGCTTCCTTTTGGCACAGTACCGTTTTAACTGGCATTTGTGGATGTAACTACGTATTGTGGTACTTGACAACGGTTTACCAAAGTATTCCTGAGCCCATGTGGTGATATCGCTTCTAGATGAATGACTATTCTTGATGCAGTACCGCCTGAGAGATCAGAGATCACGGTTGTTCAGCTTAGGCTTGCGCCTATGTTCTTTACGCACTGAAATTCCTCTGGATTCCTTGAATCTTTTAATTATGTTATGCACTGTTGAATGTGAAATATCCAAATCTCTTCCTATCTTTCTTTGAGGAACATTGTTTTTAAACATTTCAATAATTTTCTCATGTATTTGTTGGCAAACTCGTGATCCTCGGCCCATCTTTCCTCCTTAAGGATTAGACAAGTGAAGTGAAGTGAAGTGACGTATTGCCAAGTATGGTGTTCCATATTTGGAATTTGTGCTCTGCATTTTAACCATCCAGTAAGTGAACACTAACTCATACCCGGAGCACCGGGCAGCCATGCAGTGGGGGGGAGGGTGCCTTGCTCTTTAAAATAATCGAAACAACTCTCTTTAGTGTTACACTATTGACACATCATAGTGTAGAGTTAACACTAACTTGGAGTAAATTAATCCTTTGTTAAATGTAAGAGTACACTATGGGTGTTAAATGCTAACACTCACAGTGATTTTTTACCACAGTGCAAAGGTAAAAAATTTAAAACATTTTAAAGTGTAAATTTAACTTGATTTAGTGTGGAACAAATGAACCCTGAAAATGTGGATTTTTACAGTAGAATAACTTTTTGCCATCTGTTTAAAAGCAAAATATATTTTTAGGTAAATTAACTATAAAGTTGTGCTAAACTAAATTAACAATACAGAAATTGGCCATGTTCTTCTTGATAAATATATTGTTTTGGGTTTTTGGCTTTAGGAAAATAATATTTGCCGGAATGATTGTTGAACACTTCACTAAAATAAATGCCTGAGGATCCCCTTCGGAGGACACCAAAGAAAAATCACTTGTCTTCAGCCTGCCCGGGTAAACTTTTATCGGTGTGCGATTACGAGCATCCTGACAAACTTTTATTTATTTCATATATATTAATTCGTTTGGCTCTTGGTGAAGGCGGTCGCATCTTTTCCCTCTCCTCTCCCTTATCTCTCCTAACTGCTTGCTTTGTCTTGTTACTCTGTCCTGAGACTCTCTTTGCCCTGCTCTCGAAACAGAAAAGGAATAATGGATTTGATTAGCTGGTCTCTGAGCGCAATTGACACCCTCTTCTCGACGAGAAGCCGGGGTTCGGGGGAACCCAGTTGTCCTGAAGGAACATTTGCAGCTGGATACATGATGGACAGGAGGGAGAAGTGGGGCATCATGTGCCTGGCGACATTGTCCCTGAAGGATGTTGAAGATATCTACATATTAGGAGCTGTGGTAGCAGGGATTCTACTGATTGGATTAGGTGGGACCCTGTGGAACCGACGAGTGATAAAAGCGGTCAATGATCAAAGCCCCAGCAAGTTGACCGGATGGATTGAGACTGAGATGGGCAAAGCTGCTAGTACTCATGCTGCGGCAATGGATGGGAAATTGGAAAACATCACGGTGGTCATAGACCAAAAACTGGAAAACAACGGAGCGGCTATAGTGGCCATAGACCACAAATGGATAACAACGGGGTGGCTATGGACCGGAGAATGGATAACATCGACCGCAAAATGGAAAACATCTTGGAGAGACTAGAAACTTTGCAAAGGAATTTGGCTGAAATGGCGACCAGTGATGGACATTAGATAACTGCAAAAACTAGCAGATATCGTCCCAAATTTTAAGAAGAAGAATTTGTTTTCGGCGACAACCCTTTCAGACAGCCTTGGCCAAGGCCTGTGCTGAAGATATGCAACCCCCACGAGAACAAGATAATGAGACTCTCTGATTTCCTGTACCCATTCCAAGGACTTTACCTCTACCCCCATCCCACGCCTTCGCATGCTTATCTCCTCTGGTGTGGGCAGGCGGGTCTGGATCCAGCGCTGTACTCCATAGCTGCAGGGGCAGATGGCTGTTGCCCACATTGGACACCTCAATTCCCTGTCCCCCTCCCCATTGCAATGTCATGTCCAGTTTATGTGCTTAGTGCAAGGGCTTTTTTGTCTCCCGGGTCTCACACTGCCCTACTGTAGGACAGTCTGAGAGGGGTTCTTTTTTTGAGCCAACTTTCCTTGTGTATCATGTTGTTCCTTTTTCTCTGTACTACCTCTCGGATCTGTCTTCCCTTGAATGTGATATGTGTTTATGGTCCGAGGGGTGCCATTTCACGGCATGTAACAGTGTCTGTGACAAATAAAAGATTGATTGATTGATTGATTGATTGATTGAACTATTACAGCCTGGTATGGCAAATGATCAGTTGCTGAATGAAAGGCACTGCAAAGGGGCGTAAAATCTACTCAACCAATTACAGTGACCTCACTTTCTGCCACTGAGAACCTCCGGGAAAAACCTTGTCTGCGTCAAGGTTACAGTATTTTAAAGGACTCTTCCTACCCAACCAAAAATCTTTACTCTCCTGCCCTTCAGCTGGCATTTCAGGAGCCCCCAAAGTAGAACCAACAGACTCAGGAGCAGATTTTTCGTTTCTGCTGTGTTCCTGCTGAACTTTGCTGACTGCTCATTCAGTATTCCATTAACTCTATGAGCCCATAACCCATTAATGCACAACTTCTGATGTCCCCTAGGCGTTTCAGCATATCCCCAGGTGGTTTTCTAAAGGAGCAAATTTCCTTCGAAACTTCCAATCTTAGCACAGCATGTGGTTCTGTAATGGGACTCTGCTTCCGTCCGTGCCCGCTAGCAGGGGGATTTAACCCCCTCATGGGCACTGGCGCAGGGCGCCTCTCTGGCAGACATATGCAGGCTGGGCAATACCCACCACCTTTGCTAGGTTCTAGGACCCCCAGGTGGAGTTGGTCTCTCCTCGGGTCTTGGGTGAAAACACCTAAGACCAGTTGGCGTACACCTGCGACAAGAACTGACTCCCCTATAGACGAGCGAGCCTGCTCTTTTAGCCTCCCTACCTCCATCCTCAAGGTTGAGCATAGGTACCATATTCTTCACTAAGAACTCCCTTCAGTAGCCGGCCGAGCGGAGCTGCCTTACCTACCAGGCCGGGATTGTGGAATTTTCCTACCGGCACTAAGCCCGTGCGAAGTTGCTCCCCTTTCCAGGTTGCCTGCACGTTGTATTCTGTCACTTAAAGTTTCCCTATCAGCGAACCCAGTGATCTACCCCCATTTGGGCCTCCATTTCAGCAATGCTCCCCATTAAGTGGGATTTACACGCTCTCCGCCCATGAGTTCTTCCCTTAACAGGTGAAACCATGTGGTAATCTTAAAGTATCCCCTCGGTTAGGAGGGTTAACATTCTCACAGTGTTATGGTGTCGGTCAGCTTCGAAGGTAAGTGTTCTAGAAGTAAGGCCATCTGCTCTCCTCACCATCGGTATAAGTCTCTCACCTTCCGGGAGGTAAGTCCCTCGGACAGCATAGCCTGGTCACCAGGTTCCTCAGGGGCGCGAGGCAGGTAAACCCCCGCGACCACGCTCCATACTCTCTTAGGATCTTGACATCCTTTCACAGACCCCCTTGGAGCCCCTAGTAGAGACTGCCCTTCCTCGTCTCACGATGAAGACAGCAGTTGTAGTAGCGCTCGCTTCTATGAAGAGGGTGGGGGACCTACAGGTACTCTCCATGTCCAACGAGTGCCTAAAGTTCAGACCGACCACTCTCCCGTTGTCTTTAGACCCCGGCCGGAAGGTTTCCTACCACTCTCTTTCTGGACCAGGTAGTGAGCCAGCAGGTGTTCCCCACTGGGGTGGAAGACCCAACTCCTTCAGTGTTGTGTCCAGTACACGTAGAAGGCGAGGCGAGACAACATGTTTATTGATTTTGGACAAGCAGTGTTAGCCCTGTGTCGCTATTTAGCCTAACCTCCCAGTGGATAGACGAGAGTTTCACGCCCCAACAAGCCATATTACATACGAAACAATTCCCCGGCTCGCACACCAGCCAGACTATAGCGCATGTGTTTGAGGAAATGCTCCAGACATGGGGTATACCTAAAACATCAATACATGTTGTGCTTCGTGACAATGCCAAAAACATGATTAAAGCAATGAATGACGCAGGGCTCCCAAGTCTGCCGTGTGTCGCACACACGCTCCAACTGGCTGTTCACGAGGGCTTATTAGCACAGAGGAGTATAGCTTATGCTATAGCAGTATGGCGGATAATAGTTAGGCATTTTAAACATTCCGCCTAAGCCTACTCCCGCCTCGAGGACATTATGAGTGCCCCTTGTGTTGTCCAAAGCGGCAGAGTTTACAACAAACTGAAAAGAATACTTGTGTTGCACTGTCACTGTTTATTTTTAATAAATGTTCTTAATTCCAAACTAGTCCCTTGTTTTTTTGTTAAAGTTATATGACTAAAGCTGTTACCTGTAAATTAAAATCATGTTTTTTTTATTAAGTACTCGATATCGGGGAGTACTGAAATGCAAGTACTCGTACTCCAAAAAAGTGTTATCTGTGCATCCCTAGTTAAAAGTGTCTGCTAAATGCCTAAACGTAAATGTAAATGTAGTAGGTTATGGTTTAAAGGGTTTCTACATTGAAGCTAAGTCATCCGCAGCGAACTGGTCATCGGACTTTTTAGCGTAGCTCTGTTTAGCCACTATAACCTCCTTGTTCAGTGCATCCCTGGCCTGTGCAAGGCTTTGCACCCATTTCTGTAGGCATCTTCTTTGGCCTGACGAAGTCTGAGTTTGCCGTAAGCCATTGCTTATCATTATCGACTGGTAAATAAGTTGTGGTAAGGAAAGCATATATGCTG
Organism: Triplophysa yarkandensis; assembly: GCA_033220385.1. Classification (NCBI taxonomy): domain Eukaryota; kingdom Metazoa; phylum Chordata; class Actinopteri; order Cypriniformes; family Nemacheilidae; genus Triplophysa; species Triplophysa yarkandensis. Next base: position 15,179,275 of record CM065674.1, read on the forward strand.
AAACAAAATAATAAAAAATATAACAGCTGTAAGTGATCGGTGATCAGAGGGCGCTAAAGCAGCTCCTGGTACAGAGTTAAAAGCATTTTTTCTTGTTGTATAACAGTGGTTCAGAATATTACTCTTTCTGGTGGAACATGTGACATGCTCCTTGTATTTTGTTAGCTCATGGTAGAGATTTGATATATTAAAGTCCCCAAGAATTATAAAAAACGGAGTCTGGGTGTTGTCTCTCTGTCTGTGGTCTGAGCGTGAGATTCTTTATGATTCTTTCGTTTTTCAGCATGTTTGACCTATTTGAACTCTTTCCATCAGTTACTGTATGATTTTGAGATTCATGTATTTATGCATTAAACTTTTCATGTATATGAAGGCAAGCAGAGAGATTTATCACCATTGAACATTTGATCAATATGCCAAGCATGTCCATGTTTGTCTATAAAGGTACAAAACCATGTTCCAGATGCTTTTCCAGTTCATGTCTTGATTGAAGCAAAATACTCTAGATATTTCATAGAAGTGTTCCATGTGTATCACAGGATGTCCATGTGGAGGATGCTTCCTTATTCCACCATCAAAACTAATCAAATAATCAGTAAAATAAACGTTTAAAGGCTTACTTAAAGGAAACCTGACGAGGGTTTGTGTCTGAGATTCTGGGAAGTCAAATGGAAAAACAAAGTAACCCAAAGAATCCCTGACCAGTAATGTGTTACCAGAGATGGTCAAAGTGCACACTAAAAGATGTACAATTATTGTAACCAGTGTTTGCTTTAGCTCTTAGGCTTTGAATGTGAATTTTCTGTTTGAATGTGAATGTTCTCACAGTGTGTGCGTTCACTTACTGTGTGTGTACACTGGGATGGGTTAAATGCAGAGCTTAAATTCCAAGTATGGAACACCATTAGCGACAACTTCGATGTGACGTCACTAAAGCTACTTTCACCCTACCTGAGTTAAAGATCTCATTGTTAATTCTTTAGAGAAGATAGTAAAAACTTTTTTTTACCTTAGAGCGAGTTATTTCTTTCCACCTCTATATACCGCAGGTCTTCCCACATGGATTCACTATGCTGCAGCGCAATATATTACGAACACTACTGACATAACATTTGAACCAAGGCCTCAGAGCTTTTTGTCGAGAAAAATATGGGCATGCTGGTATATGAAGCTTGTATTGCAAACATGGAAATTATGTGACCAATGACTTTACTTTGTAAAAAAATACACAACCACTGCTCTATGTTTTTCCACCTAACATATGTTGTCATTTGAAGTTTTGAATCTTTAAAATCAAACCACAAATTCAATTTGTACCTCAAGTATATTTTATGGGGTTTGTGTGGACATTTTTAACGCTGTTTTTGAGCCATCCGCAGTGTATCAAAAGAATATTTACCTTTACGTTTATCAGTTTGGCTGACGCTTTTATTCAAAGCGACTTACAAGTAGTATGCAGTTGTCAACCAACACTACAGAGTAGACAGAGGTAAGATTACAAGCCCAACTCTCAAACCTCCAGACCTCGATTGACCCAGAAGGCCTCTAGAGAGAAACTATCCATTCAGATGTGTCCTTCAACACTGATCAACAAGGACATGTTGAGGAGATTTCTGACGGAATATTTCCATTCTCATATTGTTAACAAAATTTAAATGCAAATCAGTCTCAGTTTCTAGAAAATGTTTGCCTAAAAGCTCATTTCCATCAGGAAAATCAATCCCAGAATTGAAAGGCTATAATGTGCAGACCATATCATCTTCCCTTCTGACGGTTCTTACAAGAAAACCTGTGAGGATTTTCTTCTCGTTTTATCTCTTGTATTGCCAGATGACTTTATTAAACTGTCTATGGTTCTGAATTCTCTTTTCACAGTTTTAGTTTCATTTCATTCTGTGAATCCATCAGCAATGGAAGGAATGATTCTTCTGCTGCTTTTCTCAGATCAGTGAGGAAAAGCAACCAGTTTTATATCACAAGACTGTAAGAACATGTAAGAACTGTTCTGTCATCAGTATAGTAAACAGTGCTTGTTAGTTGTTGCAGATTAGTATAATCTAAGTTAAATATTGAAATGATTTCATTCTCTTAGTTTAGGATATACATATAACACACTCTCTACAATCTATAAATAATGCATTAAATGCTGAACTGTTTTCATGTAATGTTCCCATTAAGAATCATTTTTAATCTGCAAGACATTTGATTGTTTGATCAGTGGTTGCTCGCTACATCTTTAAGATCTGGAAAACATCAAACAATTAATGTAAAATGTAGATTTATAGACATTCTTAATCACATTATACATCTTCTAGATGTCTAACATATCTTCTAGAGGTTTATATGACATCTGGCAGCAGACGTCTCAGAGATGCATTGCAGATGAGCAAACAGTCGAAGGCCGCCATTAAAGAGAGCACACTCTATTTAAATAAATCTTAGAAATAGTTTATGAATAAAGGATAAAACAGGAAAAAACAAAAAGGAAGACAACAAATAGCGGAGAACAGACTTGGACAACAACAAGGGCAGGGCAGGTTCAAGGTCAGGGATGCGTGGATCACTGACACGTAATCCCAGGAACAAATGCAAACTTGAAAACCAGGCAGGCAGAAGTCAGCCACAGAGAAGACGTTATCCTGGGGGAAAGACAGCTTTTGAAGATCCAACTATAAAACTGGAATTGGCAAGGTGAGAAGCAAAATGAAGAAAGAAGAGTGTACATATAAAAAGAAGAAAGTAATGAGGGGAAAGGGAGCCGAAGCACAAAGACCGAAGTCCTGACACCCCTGCAAAAGTAATGCTTTCACAAGTTCTACTCGGTCCTCTTCATCAATGTTCTCCAGGTCTAATTCCTGCTTAAATTAATACCATTAAATGTCTTTATGATAATATATTTAAGCCAGAATCGGGGAATCAGAATCAGTTTATGATAACTGAACGCGTGCACACGTGTGTTGGTGAGAGGTGTCACCTTTCCGGGCTACACGCATTTACTTTTGAATCACAAAACAGGAATCGCTGGACCAATCAGAACTCGTTACTTGTTTCTGAAGGCGGGACATTCATCAGAACTGAGAAGTTTTCGGCCGTTTTCATGACAGAGGAAAAGTTCTAGCCAAAGAGGTGAATTTTGTGATAAGTATGCGTTATATTACCAAGCGAAACATTAACACATGATGGATTAAACACTGTAAACAGAATCAAAGCGTAAAAACTTGCGGAAAATGGGATCTTTAAATAAACTGAGGGAGGCTGATGAAGTAAGTCAAGTCTTATATATATATATAACATATTGGTATGGGTGTCCAGAGAACAGTGATTGGAAATTACTGTATTAAATAGATGTCTCAAAGTTTTTTCTAATATTAAATACTTCAATGATTTTAGCGGTATTGTTGTTGCAAAGGCCTCCAAAGAAGTCACGGTAAAATTATTTCAGTTAGATCCACTTTAAGCCCGGATAAAATGACTTTTTATTAGGAAATGTATTATATTACCACTTAAGTTTTGAGGAAATGTTTTATTTGCTGTTGTTTTAAATAGTTATTTCAGTAATTGTGTTGTGTCAATTTTAAAATACTCAGAAAAACATATTACAACTGCTCAAACAACATTGTTATATTTACTTATAACAAACCCCATCTGCCTTTCTTCTGTCAGATGTGTACAAAACATATTATTGATAATAAACAGAACGTTACATGTATAGCTGCTATGAAACATTGGAAAATGTGAAATGCGCTATATAAATAAATGGGACATTGTTCATCAAACCTCTCTCTTACCGCTGCATTGTTCTTTTACTCCTATGTTCTCTTATTTTTGTCCCGTAAACTCGCAGTACATCGCAGTAAAGCAAGGGAAGGGAAACTCACAGGTCTTCTGGATTGGGTAGTAGTGTTTAAAGGCGGTGTGTTAGATACCAACGAGGCATTTGGATGTTAATTCTTTTATTACAAACAACATGTGTTAAATCCGTGAACTCAATATGATGTTGTGATTAAAGTCAGTTTTATTTTTGTATAAATTTTTTTTCTAATGTTTAATTTAATGTTTAGTTCCTTGGTATTTCCCGATATGTTCACACGCTGACATTTTGTCTTGTTACTATAATTTAAGCATATGACTTCAGAATAAAAGCTTTGTAAAGTCAAGAGAAACATTTTACTGGAGTGACCGGTGGATCAACAATGGGTATCTTTGTTTGTTAGATCATTTTTGTACAATTTTTCTGAGACCATTAAAAAATGTCATAACCACAAGATCATCTGATGTCAAACAAGAACTCCTGTGATGTTAAACGCAGTTGCAGAAGCACTGCATTGGAGAAGACTATACTGGCACGGTCTCCATCACTGACAATGGAATCACCTGCCAACGCTGGGACTCTCAGTCACCCCACACACACAGTTATACTCCAACACTGTGAGTAATCATTTAATTACTTATAATCATTAAAGAAACGTAGTCACCATAATACAAGCAAAATCAAATGTTTATTTGTGTAGTTCACCTCATCTGAACTTGTTGGAGAACTATTGTAGGAACCCTGATCGTGTATTGAAGCCTTGGTGTTATACCACGGATCCTTTCATACGTTGGCAGTACTGCTCTATTCCTCGATGCAGTAAGCTTGATTCCTGTCAGACTCAAATCATTGTGTCAATATTTCCCTTCATTGGTTATTGATCATCTTTTTCTTGCAGTAACTGAATCACCATCGGATGTCCCAGAGCTCAGTTGTTTCACTGGAACGGTAAGCTTGTACAGGGGAAACATATCCGTGACAAAACATGGGAAAACGTGTCAGAGTTGGTCGGCTCAATATCCCCACAGTCATGACAGAACTCCAGAGATCTACCAGTGCAAGTAAGACACTGCAATAACATTTACCTGTAATAATTCAATTGTTACCAGATTGATGGCTTAGTCGGACTTAGCACCCTAATCCCTCAGAAGGTTGATCCAGATGAAATACAGATAGGATTGAAAATGGTGCGGAAAGGAACTCGGTCCATAAGCAATGTATTCAGGAGGAGAAATCTTTTACACAGTTCATTTTAAAAGACACCCGATGATCGCATATGATCACAATTACATATTTCTTTTTTTTTGTAAAAATAATACACCCTGCGTTAAAATTCCTTAAACGGATCAGTTTTAATAGCTATACCCTACATTTTGTGTCATCTCTTTGCATTGAGTTTGAATTTTATCCAAGCTCATTGCTCTAAAAAAAAAAAAACAGGTTCCAGAGTACCATATATCCAGGAGCTTACTATATAAAACTGCCATCGCATTGACATTTCATCCTTTATTTTCATTTTTCTTTTTGTGGTTATATTCAAATTGATGTGGGCTTGTGGGGGCGTGTTTAAACAAAGCGCTTTAAGGTCATCTGACTGAGCCTTTGCTTTTTAATGACATTTATCTTTTGTTCTGAGTTTACATGTCTTATACACGCATAGACAACTATTAACGTACTAAAGAAACCAGAAATAATAAAAACGCACCTGTTAAAGCCTATTTAAATGACCATAATAACTTCATTAAAAACCTAATTATTACAAAAAGTGGGCCACATCTGGGTCACAAATATTCATGTAATAAACTGGGTGTCATTCAGGCCTTGATCGTGTTTTTCTGCTCATCATTAAACAAGATTATGTGGACGATATGTGGGCATGCAGTTGTGGGGCCAAAAATGAATGTTGTTACTTGGGCAGTAACTTAAAGAATCATTTCATTCCAGAGGTCTTTAGGCAAACAACCACTGCAGGAATCCGGACATGGCAACAGTGCCCTGGTGTTACACCACAGACAGTTTTGTACGCTGGGAATACTGCAACATTCCCATTTGTGTAGCTCCACCTGTACCTGGTCAGTATTAAAGTCAGAGGATCAGGTAAACATGGTGGTAACTTAAAAAGGGCTGGTGGGAAATGGTTAACGTCTTACAGATAATACAGATAAATAAAGTTTGCAAACATTTAAAAAAAATTTGCAACTCTGAAGTTCTTATAGTAATGTTAACCTTCAGTGCAACCATCCATGGCAAAGGATACGCATCATGTTTTAACAGAGTCAAAGAAGCAACTTGTAAAGTTGATGGTGAAATCTTATCGAAACGTAAATGACCCTACAGTGATGGAGACTGTCCTAGAATGGGTGAGTTTTTATGTTTAACAAATATATTTGCAATAAATGACAACTTCAAAGAATAACGTAAAAGCAGTCTTATTTCAATTCCATCCATTTCAACTGTGGTAAAGAGTTCAAACGTGATCTTTGCCATTCCTAGCATGTGCTGTTGACTGTGAAAATTGGGAAATTTGCAAATGACTTGCAAACTTGTTTGTCCTTTCCCTGCCTTCTCTCATTTTCATTTCTTGTAAATAGAAAATACAATGTTCAAGTTGAGCTGTCCAGCAGTTATACAGTCCTTTGTGTGTTAATAAAGGGTTAAGAAACAAATCAAAATAAGACCCTTTCATATGTAATTTTTACACTATAATAACTACCTTCAATAATCTGTTGGTCGTGATTAGACTTTCCAGTTGTATATAATAAAAATCAGCTCAATCAACAGAAAATAAAATAGTCAGTTCTATATCATTATAAAATACTTTGATTTATAACTCCTGCCAACATTACATAACCTAAATATAACTTTTGTTTGCTATATTTCATGAAACCTCGCTATGCATGTTGTATAAACATGTCATAAAAGCCATAAAAACCACAAATCAGTGGGTTACAAGTGTACTCTATAAGGGGGATTTATAAGTCTCGTTTCAGTTGTGCCAAAACTAACAATTAACAGTGCGTTGTACAACTGTTATTGCTGATATGGTGAATGTTGTAAACCCTATGGATAAAAGCGTCTGCCAAATGAATAAATGTAAATGTAGAATGAAACATTGATTGTGTTTGTTTTTCAGGTAAAGCAGAAACTGAAGGATCGTGGGATAGAGGGCACAGCTTTGGCATGGAGAGTACAGCCAGATAAAACTGTTTTCTCACTACAACCTCAAAAAACAAAGCTCAACAAGACCATCTGTTAGTTAGAGCTGTTAAATCATTTACATTTATATTTTAAACATATTAATTTGATGTCTGAAAATGTTTAAATAACTTGAATGTGCATTGCATGTTAAAATTATCTAAAAAAAAGGATAAAAGGATGCTTAAATATTAATGTTATTATTATGTAATGCTAAAATAGTTTTCATACAATTGTGGAAAAGATAGAGCTCTTTAAAAGAGATTAATAGAATTTTCTGTAATTATAAATCCATATAAATTTTGTTGGTCAATCATTTATACATTTATACATTTTCCAAATGTACTGCTCTGTCCAATTGTGAATTATAATAAGTTTACTTTAAATAACATAATAACATTGCTTACTTTTAAATTGTTTTCCATCAGCAGTCATGATTCTGCCTCTCTTGGTCATGGTTTTCATGAATTTGGTCTTCTGGCCCCGTCCCCTCGCTGTCCCGTCTATCTTCCCATCAGTGTTTCTTTCCTCACACCTTCCCTCATGTCGATAGCCCTTGTTATGTTTCCCTATTTAAAGCCGTTGTGTGCTATCCTGGGCTGGTTCCCTTTGCCTAGCTTTTACTGAGAATATGCCTACCTCTAGACTATCCTACTGATAGATGCGATCCTTTTTCATAACACCTACTATCGACAAAATGAGTTTATTTAAATAAATGTTTAAATGTCCACTAACCATCTAAAAGTGCCAATCCACATGTGTTTTTAGATATATAAAACACCTTTTTACTCATCAGTCTGTTAGTGTGTTCATTGTTAGCTCTTGCTGACCATCTAGTGGCAGAAAGGCTCTCAGAGTAATCAATCAATCAATCAATCAATCTTTTATTTGTCACAGACACTGTTACATGCCGTGAAATGGCACCCCTCGGACCATAAACACATATCACATTCAAGGGAAGACAGATCCGAGAGGTAGTAAAGAGAAAAAGGAACAACATGATACACAAGGAAAGTTGGCTCAAAAAAAGAACCCCTCTCAGACTGTCCTACAGTAGGGCAGTGTGAGACCCGGGAGACAAAAAAGCCCTTGCACTAAGCACATAAACTGGACATGACATTGCAATGGGGAGGGGGACAGGGAATTGAGGTGTCCAATGTGGGCAACAGCCATCTGCCCCTGCAGCTATGGAGTACAGCGCTGGATCCAGACCCGCCTGCCCACACCAGAGGAGATAAGCATGCGAAGGCGTGGGATGGGGGTAGAGGTAAAGTCCTTGGAATGGGTACAGGAAATCAGAGAGTCTCATTATCTTGTTCTCGTGGGGGTTGCATATCTTCAGCACAGGCCTTGGCCAAGGCTGTCTGAAAGGGTTGTCGCCGAAAACAAATTCTTCTTCTTAAAATTTGGGACGATATCTGCTAGTTTTCGCAGTTATCTAATGTCCATCACTGGTCGCCATTTCAGCCAAATTCCTTTGCAAAGTTTCTAGTCTCTCCAAGATGTTTTCTATTTTGCGGTCGATGTTATCCATTCTCCGGTCCATAGCCACCCCGTTGTTATCCATTTGTGGTCTATGGCCACTATAGCCGCTCCGTTGTTTTCCAGTTTTTGGTCTATGACCACCGTGATGTTTTCCAATTTCCCATCCATTGCCGCAGTATGAGTACTAGCAGCTTTGCCCATCTCAGTCTCAATCCATCCGGTCAACTTGCTGGGGCTTTGATCATTGACCGCTTTTATCACTCGTCGGTTCCACAGGGTCCCACCTAATCCAATCAGTAGAATCCCTGCTACCACAGCTCCTAATATGTAGATATCTTCAACATCCTTCAGGGACAATGTCGCCAGGCACATGATGCCCCACTTCTCCCTCCTGTCCATCATGTATCCAGCTGCAAATGTTCCTTCAGGACAACTGGGTTCCCCCGAACCCCGGCTTCTCGTCGAGAAGAGGGTGTCAATTGCGCTCAGAGACCAGCTAATCAAATCCATTATTCCTTTTCTGTTTCGAGAGCAGGGCAAAGAGAGTCTCAGGACAGAGTAACAAGACAAAGCAAGCAGTTAGGAGAGATAAGGGAGAGGAGAGGGAAAAGATGCGACCGCCTTCACCAAGAGCCAAACGAGAAGTAAGCGTTCATGCTTCAGATTTCCCAAGGTAAGAAAAGAGAATGTCCTATTGTAACGGGTGAAGAAGCCCTTGAGGGTGGATTGATTTCAACAAGTGCACAGTTAGTTTAAGCACACAGTGATACAAGGCAAATGTCCGTCTTCAATCCAGGTGCTAGGTGCTCTGATGTGCAGGGGGCTCAAATCCGGATTCACGGGGACCGCTTACGGACTGCTCTGTGTAGAGGAGAAGTAACATTTCAGGGGTTATCTCTAGGAGACGCGTCTCCTTGAATATGGGGTTTTGCCTGCTTATATGCCCCAGCCTTCATTGAGAGTAGCCGTGAGCGATCACCCAAGTTGAGGCGCGACAGTTGATCCATGTCTGTTTCCCAGGCAACGCTGATAGCTGCCCATCAATACCCCCCCAAGCGCGGTCCTGGTCCTGTTGAGAAAGGGAGTTGCCCCTGACAGACCTGCGAAAGCTGATCATATCCTGGATAAAGCGTCCGTGTTTCTGTCGGCCATCCCGGCTCTGTGTTGCACGTTAAAGTGGAAGTCCTGGTGCGTCAGAAACTGGCAATTTACACAGCGGTGGTTTCTTCAATAATCGATATCAGCCTTAAGCTGACCAATGTGGAGAAGAAATACGCAGCTATAGAATAGCCCTGGAGCTGCGATAGTACCGGCAGAGAAGATTCCCCCTAGTTAGAAGACTGACCAGCTATTGTAGCTACGTCTCCTGGGTACGTGTAAACTGTATGTGAAGTGATCGGATCACAAAACAATGAGACCAGTGATTCCCAGACAGCATGGTTACATTAATTCAATATTGAGTTTTGATCCAAACCATCAATTTGGTTGACATCAAATTTCAATATTTAAAGTGTGTTGGATCAGCATTGAAATTTTGATGAAAGGGAACCGCACACATGGTTAAAGACAGTGACATTGAACTAACAGATAGTCTTAGTTTATGAGCACAAGATCTTGCAGGCATGTGTCCGTGCAAAACACTACTGGGTGTTTCCCAATCAGTGGGCCCTTTCAGTTCATGACGGGCACTTTCAATGGTGTTACCTCATTTGCTCTAATACACTGGGGGTTTGGTTTAGGGCTGGGCCCTCATGATTTTAGCAAGTCTTTTGAAAAATAGTTAAGTAAGTAAAAAGTGTTGAAATAAATTGCACAGATAGCATGGAGATATTGATACAATGTGGTGTTTTCATTCATATCAATCATCATTGATATTTTGATGAAAGTGGGTAATGAAAATTGATCTTTAGCCTTGATTGATAAAATTCTACAATATTTAGCTGATCTCTAGGAGCTCATGAGCATGAATATTAAACTTGACATGTTTCTTTTACTCTGCAATTACTCCAAGGCATTCAGTAGGAGGGGTTAAGGCTGATGAGGATGGATAATTAAAGAAATGAGAAGCACACCCTTAATTATGCTGACATTAATCATACATTGAAATGTAGTCCACAGCATAACTGCTTGTCACAAGATTGGATTGTCTCCCATCTCCTGCTAGAAGAATTATTAGGTAAACATTCATATTCCAGAGTATCAAACGTAACAGTTCTAAAAGGTACAACTCAAAATAATTCAAATTTATATTCAAATATGAATTATATTATGAATTGATATTCAAATAGATGAATTGTTTAGCATTAGGTAAATCTGCAGCTTTAATGAAACAAGCTAAATTCAGAACATTTCACTTGCTACAATTAATAGGTTCTTGGTAAATTAGGTGCCATAAAATTTGCTGTCAACATTTACTGTCAACATACTGAAGTCTTGTGTATTATAGCTCTTCCATTTGCAAATATTCATAGCACTTAATGTACAATATATTGAAACAGTAATAGATTTTAGATTATTTTAAATCAGTGATACTAAAATCACGTTCTAACTGTCTGTATTCATAAATAGTTAAAAGTAAATCTTATATTTTCAATATATTTTTATGTGACTTTATGTATGAATGTATGTTATATGTATGAGAACTTATTTGACTTTTTCTAAGAATCCAAAAGAAAAGAAGCACAGTCTGACATTCAGATATTATCAGATTGAACCGTTGCACCACTTGCAGCAATAATGACTTCAAGGTGGTCAAAGAGGCGTATATTGAAATCAATGATTAAGTCCACAGAGTCAGAAATACTACAACAATTCAATGAAACCAGTGCACAGAATTCTGTGTCAGAAGAAAATCATGTTGAAGCAGTAAAAGATTGTGTTAAATACCCTAAAGTTGGTAAAGACTCAGCTGGTACAGATTGTAATTAATCAGTCACGGATGAGTTTCCTGGTAGGGTGTCTGATGAGGTTCTGTGGCATCCAACCAATATACACAATGTTAATAATGACACAGTCAACTTATCCGAAGTTGACTCTGATACTGAGTCAGAAGCTCCAACGAGTGAGTTTCTTTTAAGGAGTTTCTGATATTAGGCCTCAACCTTCTCAGTCTCACTTGCTGCACTCAGTGCACTTTAAGTAATTTGAGAATGTTTCAAGCAGAATTGCCCACAGATGCCAGGATAATTCTTAAGACCCAAACCCATGTATCTAACATAAAGATGGAAGGTGGGGAGTATTATCCTTTTGGCTTGGCAAAGAGGATATTCCTGTGTTTGAAAAGCTTAATTCTGCCTGTACACTTCAATTTTGATGGCCTTCCATTTTCCAATGCTGAACACTTGAGTTCTGGACAATTCTTGCCATTGTCAATTGTGATTATACTAAACATCCCTTCCATGTTTGCCTTTACTGCGGTATGAAAAAGCCCAAGTGCATATTTGAGTTCTTAAAGCCATTTATTTAGGATTCAGCTGATGTTCTTATGGGTGGTATTGTTCACAATGGTCAAAACATATTGGTAGAAGTAAGCTCTTTTGTGTGTGATGCCCCTGCCAGAGCCTTTGTTAAAAATATAAAATCTCGCAATGGCTACTCAGGCTGTGACAAATGTGTTCAAGTGGCAAAGTGGCAAAATAAAATGATATAACCAGAAACTAATGCAAAGTTGAGGACGGATTCTGATTTTAATGACATGATTGATGAAGACCACCACTTGAACCAAAAAACTTCTCCTTTAGCTGGCTTGGTAAAAATGGTTGCCATGTTTCCACTAGATTATATGCACTTGTGCTGTCTAGGCGTCACTAGGAAACTTTTGAACTTATGGATAAGAGGTAAAGCACATACAACTAGGTTGTCCACTCAAACTATAGCTGACATTTCTGAAAAGTTAAAGCTGCTGAGTTCCTACACTCCGGTTGAGTGTAGTTGGAAACCAAGAGGGTCATCAGAAATTGACCGCTGGAAAGCTACTGAGCTGTCCTCTTTCATGTTGTACACAGGCCCTGTTGTGCTTCAGAATAGCATTCAAATGCCGATGTATTAAAACTTTATCCTTTTTTCTGTTGCAATGAATTTGCTTTTATCCATTGGAACCCCAGAGGAGATGGTTGATTGTGCTCATGAATTGCTTATCTCATTTGTATGCCACTTTGGACTACTGTATGGTAAACATGAAAAAACGTCTACAATGTACACCAGCTCACTCATCTGGCTGAAGAGTATCGTCTCTTTGGACCTTTGGATAATGTGTCAGCATTTCCTTTTGAGAATTATTTAGGACAAATAAAACATCGTTTGCGCAAGTCTCACTTATAACGTTACAGCAAGTTGTGAAAAGGTTATCTGAGACGCCAAGTCCAGATTCACCAAAGCCTCACGAGTGCAACTTAAGTCAGACAAATTTTGACGGCCCAGTGCTCCATAGCCTTAGTCTTGGCAAACAGTTCAGAAAAGCTGTCAATGAAAAGTACACTCTGTCAATAGTGCAAGGAGATAATTGTGTACAAAAAGTTAGCCACATTGCTATTTTAAGAAATATTATTAAGGTAGATGGAGTAGGGATTTTTGTCCCGTTTCAAAAGTTTCAAAATCAAGAGTCATTCTTCTCCTACCCAGTTGAGTCAACCAGCATAGCTTGCAGTAAAGTTTGGGAGTTGCATGACAATCTTGATATGGCCAGGCTCCAAGATATTACGCGGAAATATTTCCTCTGTCCTGACAAGAATGTTTTCATTGCCATGCCACTCATCCATATGACATAATTAATTTCCAGGTATAACAGTGATGTTATGTAACTAAGACTGAGTGGCACATTATATGCATTGTTCCATTTACGTTGACATTCTAAAATGTAATTTTGCTAACATGTAAAAACTGTTTCACTGCAGTCTCCAATAAAATGCAGGCTCCTGTTCAATCAGCTTCCAGAATCAAGACCTTTGTCCAGCCCTCTATTCAAATTCGGCCTAACCATCCCTCCGAATCCTCTGACCAGATATGCAGGAGTTCTCCATACTTGACTGAGTCAAGTGATTCATCAGCCCTGCCTGCCATGTACCCCTGCCAGGAACCATCTTCCAAGGATCATGAGGGTATCAATTCCAGAGGGCTTTGGCAGTTTTGCAGTTAGACCAATATTTGCTTTCATTTTAATGTCCAGCTTCCTAATCTCCGGCAGTTTACACCAATATACAATACTGTTACTTTATCCTTAAATATAATTCGGTTGCTAACGTGCAAGTCTGTTCACTACCAATAGGTTTTCTTGTTGCAGAAGCAAGAGATTCTGCAAGACAGTTAATCAAAGGCAAGTAGAGAGAAGTTTTCCTACTTCTCTTGTACAATATACATGTTAAATATATTTTGACCTGTAATGTTTTTTATTCTCCACAAGATGTTGCTTTACAAAAGTTGATCGGAACTGTAACTGAACTTGTAAAAGAAGTGAAGGAACTGCCTTAGGAATGTCAATAATGGACAATAATGGTTCGTGGTTCATCTAGACCATTTTGTTGTTAACCCTATCCTTTTTTTTCTCATTTACATGTTCTCTCTGCTTTGTGTTTACATTTTCTATGGCAGGTAGAAACACATGAGCATAATTGGGGGAACCTCATTGTAAGTTAGGGTCCGTCACATGCTTTCTTGTGCACTGATTAATGAGCTGGCATCATCAATAAATTGGGCTGGGAAGATGGTTAAAAAGCAGTCAAGTCAAAAGAGGGCAGGATATGTTCTTGAATGTGTCTTTATTTGGTGAGTTATTACACTCAATAAATTTTAATTGTCGTTCTGGCTTTTGTGTTCCCAGAAATTGACCTTACTTCATCCAATATTTCCCTGTTCCAGTTCCTCCATTAATGTACTCAATTGCATACATTTCATATCCTGTTGTTTTATTTGTTATATACTATGACTTTGCAGATGGGTGTGGGAAAAGTTTCCCAGTATGAATATAGTCAGTCAGTCCAGAAATGGCTCCGATAATCACCGTACCGTGTGGGCGGAACTGCACTTCAAACAAGTGCAACTGTTCCGTCAGTGCCTCCAGATACAAATTAATTCGTTTTTTCGTTCATTGGTTTATTTGTTTATTGGTTTACTTTTGAGACTGTATGATGTTTTTTTACATGGAATTGAGTTGAATGATTTAAAAAGTATAAAGACTGGAAAATAAAGAAGAATGTGATTGAAACAGTGTTTTTAATTTTTGATTATTGATTCAATGTTATGAGCATGTTTTTGTCTTCAATATTAATAATGTTATAAATGTGGGTGCGAAAGTGACATTGACACAACACTTTGTAATGTTGATGCAATATTAACGTCATTGACTTGTGGTAGAAATCTGAACATTATTTCAATATTAACTGAGGGTGCAAGAGAGATGGTAAAACAACATCACTTTCTAACATCATTTCAATGTAATCAGCGTTGACGCGACAACATTGACTCAACATTGTTTCAATGGTTACATGCTTTCTGGGTTACCTCTTCAGCATGCATGCATTCTTCGCCAGCTGCTCGTCACACCGTACTTCAAATGTAGAAGAAATATTTATGCTTCAGAGTAGCATTTGATCCTACCAAAATACCAAAAGTATATGCAAAACAAGAGACATTACTCCATAAGCACACTTGAATCTGTAAGTTTGGTGCGGAAAAAGCAGAAATGCATTGATATTTCCTGTAAATGCCAGAGGCGGTTATAGAACTCGGTTCTCCGACATGCAAGTCTTTGATTCCACAATTGAGCCACAGGAAAGGTTAGAACTCAACTGTCAGACGCTAGCTTAGGTTAAATAAAAACATGTAATTTACAAAAAGGTAAAGAGCAGAAACCCTTTCTTTCAGTCAATCTCCAAAAGCAGAAAATCAGGTTCCAATAACAGCAAAAAGTAAACTCAGGAAAAAACCAATCCAAACGGCACAAAAGAACCCTGCTAGAGACAAGAGCAAACTAACGTCAGTCACAAGTTAAAGAACAACAATAACCAAGCAAGGATGCATAGTAACAGACCATCTTAAATACACAGCACAAAACGAGACACAGGTGAAACCAATAATACAAGTTACAAGGAAAAACATGAGTCCTAGGGTCATCTCTAGTGGCCAAAAATTAAACATTATACGGCAAAATCTCTGACAGTAAATGCATTTGAAATAAATTAATTCCCCATTATTATCAAGTTCAAGTTCAAGTCTGCTTTATTGTCAATTCTTCCACATGTACAGTACATACATACAGAGAATCGAATTGCGTTACTCTCAGTCCCGGTGCATACAGATAACACTAACAGTAAATAAGATAAAAACTATACAACTATACAATTAGGGAATGTGAAGAAATATATAATATCAATAAAATAAAAAATAAGGTTAATAAGAACAAAAAAACAAAGCAACGCAAGGCACATGGTAGATAGAGTGCAAACCAGTGAACAAACAGTGAAGATAAAAAAAAGATTTTTAGTGCAATAAATAGCTTATAGCTTATACCAGACTGATTAAAGTGACAAAGTGACAAAGGGCTCAAGAGCAGTTATTTTGTTAAACTGACTGATGAGGTCTTAGAATGGTGTGAGTTCCATGGTGAATGAGGTAGTGAGCAGACCACTGCTGTACAAAGTGACTGGTGCATGGCATTGTATGTTAGAGGGAGGGGGGGTGGAAGGACCTTGGAATGTGGGACCTGGTGGTAGTTTTCAGTTCAGTGGTGCCTGGGGCAGAAGAGAGACGAGGGGGAAAAAATCGGGAGCGAGTTCAGCTTCCTGACAGCCTGATGGATGAAGCTGTCCTTCAGTCTGCTGGTCCTGGCCTGGAGACTTCGCAGTCTCCTCCCTGATGGCAGCAGACTGAAGAAGCTGTGTGATGGGTGAGTGGGATCACCTGCGAAGCGGAGGGCATTCCTTGTGAGACGCATTCCATAAATGTCCTGGAGGGAGGGGAGAGAGACACCAATGATCTTCTCAGCTGCTCTTACTATGCGTTGCAGAGTCTTGCAGCTGGTCAGAATGCTCTCGATGGTGTACATGATGGGGAGTGGGGCTCTGGCTCTTCTCAGTTTGCGGAGGAAGTAGAGACGCTGCTGTGATTTCTTGGCCAGCGCTGCGGTGTTGTAGGTCCAGGAGATCCTCTGTGATGAGCACACCCAAGAACTTGGTGTTGGTCACTCTCCCCACAGTCGCACCATTGATGGTCAGAGGAACATGCTGAGTGTGCGCTCTCCTTTAGTCAACCACAATCTCCTTCGTCTTCTCCACGTTCAGAGAGAGATTGTTGTCACAGCACCACCTGGCCAGGCAGCTCACCTCGCTCCTGTAGTTTGTCTCATCTCTGTTGCTAATGAGACGCACCACAGTCGTGTCATCTGCAAACTCAATGAAGAGGTTGGAGTTGTGTGACGGTGTGCAGTCGTGGGTCAGCAGAGTGAAGAGTAGTGGGCTCAGTACACATCCTTGGGGGCCCCCAGTGTTCAGTGTGATGGTGCTGGATGTGTTGCTGCCGACACGTACTGCCTGAGGTCTTCCAGTTAGAAAGTCCAACAACCAGTTGCACAGTTGACGTGTTGAGCCCCAGCTCGACCACTTTGTGAATGAGCTGTTGAGGGATGATTGTGTTGAATGCTGAGCTGAAGTCAATGAACAGCAATCTGACGTATGTGTCTTTTTTCTCTAGATGTGTGAGTGCTGAGTGGAGGGTCGTTGAGATGGCATCATCGGTTGACCGGTTGGACCGATATGCAAACTGGAATGGGTCCAGGGAGGGGGGGAGGGCAAACTGGAATGGGTCCAGGGAGGGGGGGGGGCAAACTGGAATGGGTCCAGGGAGGGGGGGAGGGCAGACTTGATGTGGTGCATGACTAGCCGTTCGAAGCACTTCATGAGGATGGGAGTGAGTGTAACAGGACGGTAGTCATTGAAGCATGGTTGAAATCCCCAGCTGGGAATATAACATTCTGACGTATGTGCTGTTTTTTTAAATTGAGTTAGTTTACTTTGAAAACACTAGCAAGTATAAATTTAAAAGAGAAACACTAATGCTTCCTGCTCCTCTGGTGATACACTAATGTGGTTACATTACGTTTAGTAGAAGACTGTGTACATGTCTTTCCACCCCATCTCCTTCCAGACATATGGAACTTACAGCCCTGACTTTTACTATGCATTATGTCATTAGTTTATAATTTCCATGTTTATTTTCATCCATGTGACCTGCTGCATCCACCATCATATCAAATTCTACAGCACATTTCATCATTCTCACAAGTTATACTTTCTGTGCCACAAATTAACAAGGAAATGCTATGCTGATTTCAGACTAAAAATATCCATTGGCTAGGAGAAGCCTCATGTGGTAACCAAATCTGAATGCAAATGAGTCTCACATCAGCAAGACTGCAAATCAGATTTTGCATATAAACTTATCTGATGGAAATGAAGTCCAGAGTTTAAAGATGTGAACCTGTCCCAAGTTACTGATATTTTATTTTGTATATATTTCAGTATGACTAGAGGAGTTGTAGTAATCCTACAGGGCCTATACATGTAGCTTAGTCTGGAGGAGGGATAGTGCTGTTGTGTTACTGTTGGCTTCCAGAAATCCTGATTGAGTCCTGGTTGAGAAACCTTGTGTTTTTGGCTTAATTTGTAAGTACTTATTTTTTCTTTATTTTTGAAGGTTTCACTTCAAACACTGTTGATATTTAATATTTTTTCATATTTAATTTGTAGAAAAGACTCCTTAATATCTTTATATGTCTGAGCTTGGTTTTACACTGCTCTAAAGAAAGAGGGATGTTCATATCAACTAGACATTAATGCACAAAAGGACTTTGTATGCTGACCTGAAAAGGAGGGAAGCTGAAGTTGGATTGTTGCTTCAAAACCATTTTTTCACCATATTCAAGTTTTTTTTATCAATATTTTTTGTACCAAACTTACAACATTTGGGGAAGAGCTATATTTATATATATATATATCAGTGGTGAGCCGTTATCGATGTTAACGTGCTGCCTTAACGTGAGACTCTTATCGGGCGATAAAAAAAATATCTCCGTTAATCTATTCTCAAAGTTGGGTTGGGAGCTGCGTTTATACAAGCAATGATGACTTTCACCTTTGATCTTTTAGCGCGGATGTATACGTAACCAAATTGCAAAGGTGGGGGCGACAGCGAGTCTTCTAACCTGTGTGTATACCTACTGTGAAATGACGTCATCACACGTGACGCGCTTACATGATGCACCGTGAAGCCGCCGGGTTTGCTTCTGGGAACATTTATTTTTAAGAAACTTCCCAATTGAAACCTCGACAAGACTTAATGCCGTGTTCACACCGGACATGAATAGAGCGTCAGGCGCGAGTGATTTACATGTTAAGTCAATGCAGAGACACGAATAGACGGGAGGAGATTTGCTGTGGCGTGTTGGACGCGAATCGCATGAGTTGAAAAAATTTTACTTTGGCGAAATTTCGCAGCACGTTAACCAATCAGGAGCTTGATTTATCTAAAACAAACATGGAGGAAAAAGTCATCAGGGCTTTATGTGGAAACAAAGCTTTATAAATACACATTATACTTTTATTATACTTTAACAAAAACAGGAATGAAATTTACATTTACTGGAAGAAATTAAGTGGAGAAAAAAATTCTCTTTACCCATTTTGAGCTTTATACACATATTGAGAGTATAACTAAAGCCGTCACATTAAGTTTAATCGCTTTATTCGACAATAAAATGACTTTTCTCTGATAAGTTGATGAGTTCCTCTGACAGAAGTCCCTTCCCTGACGGAAGCCCCTACCCTCTGCGTGAACGAAGCTATGGAGGCAAACTGTAGACGCAAATGAATTTTTATGATTAAGCCTCAAACTACACGAGTGTGGTGGTGAACACGGCATAAGGTTGTTTCACCTTGTGCAATGACTTACTTTTGGTCATTATTTGGGTAACACACATATTTTAAATCCCTTAGCCAGAATTCAAATTAGCCATTTTACTCTAGATTAATTCCAAGTTTACAGTAAAATTAATCTAGGCCCACCTCTAATTTATATATAGTATTTATATTTTTTTTCTTTCTGCTTCAAGACCACTGAACTGTTCATTTTTCTCATCGAAGAGCACTTAGCCAACCTTGAACATCAAGCGTGTTTGAAAAGGCATTATCTTCCTGATTTAGAGAAGGTATCGGCAGGTCCGGACGGTACTCGCAACATGGTCCTTGAAAGTAAGGTGATCTTCTATAACTACTCCCAAATTTCTTGCTGTCTTGGAGGGTTCTATGATGGACGGTCCTAGTCGGAAGGAGATGTTGTGGCGGATCTTTGGGTCAGTGGGGATGACATGAAGATCCGTTTTCGCAAGTTTCTGTTGTAGATGGTGGTGTTTCATCCAGAGAGCGATGTCACTCAGGCATGCTTAGACACGTGCCGATATGTGTGTCGTTCGCATAGTTGTGATAGAAAAATCCATGCTTCCAAATGACAGATCCCAGCAATGTCATGTAGATGGAGAAGACCCAAGCACTGAGCCCTGAGGTACACCGGTGTTGAGATATTGTGATTCCAAGACTTCAACTCTCCAGGATACCCTGATGGACCTACTTGAGAGGTAGGACTGGAACCACTGGAGTGCTGTGTCAGAGATGCCCATGGTCTTAAGTGTGGAAAGGAGAATGCAATGGTTGACAATGTCGAATGCCGCAGAAAGGTCCAACAGGATGAAAACTGATGACTTAGAGGTTGCCCTTGCAAGTCTTAGCTCTTCAACTACCGAAAGCATAGCAGTTTCCGTGGAGTGCACTCTTGAAGCCCGACTAGTTGCTCTCTAGGAGGTTGTTCTGTGTAAGGAAGGAGGAGAGTTGGTCAAAGACTACACGCTCAAGGATTTTTCCAGCAGGAGAGATATCGACCTGTACTTCTCCATGATTGCAGGATTCATGGTGGGTTTCTTTAAGAGAGGGGGGATGCGAGCTTCTTTGAAAGCTGTAGGAAACTTTACAGAACTTTGAGACGAGTTGATGATATGGGTGATAGCCGGAGCGACGGATGGAGAGATAGCCTTGAGGAGGTGAGTGGGGATAGCATCCAGCGGGCAGGTCGTCAGAAGGCCAGAGGCGATGGTCTTGGCAACTTTATCCTCATCCAGCAGGAGTGGCAGAGCAGAGAACTGACCACTGATGGCTGTGGTTTACTTCACGGAGAAAGACGCAAAGTCGACAGACATCAAGTCAATGGAGGAAGGAGGAGCAGGTGGGCAGGCTAGAGTCAAGAAAGTTTTGAAGGGAGTTTGATTGTCAGGAGAGTTGTTAATTTAGCGTGGAAGAACTGGGTCTCAACCGACGTGACTTTCGCAGAGAAGCAAGAAACAAGAGATAAAGAGAGAGAGACCTGAGCCTTGACCTGTGGTCCCGGAGGACTCAAATAGCAATGGAGCGGAGGGATGGCGTGGGCCGGTCAAGATGCCCCCCTAGGTTGATGTGAAAACTTCAAATGTGGAATTATGTAAGCCTGAGTGAACGATTTCGATGTGTCACTGCAGAAAGGGAACAGAGAAGATGATGTACACCAACAACTATTGACACTTCCTAATAAACATTCCTTGATCGTGTCCATTATTTATATTAATGCACATCTTTGCATTTAAATCCATCTTTTTTATGCACTTTACCAAAATGAACATAAAAATGTGGATAGACTCCTAGCTAATATGAGCAGTATTTAGTCTAGAATACTGTTTTAAAGTAATAGTCTTCTGTTATTAAATGTATATGTCGTTTTAAATCTTTATGTGTTTCAAATCTTTTATTGTAAAGAGTGTTAGCAGTCAAACAGATTTCACAAAACATTTATATGTGAAAAACTATCTTGTGTCCCTTCGGCCAAAAATCCAACGGTTGGCAGGTGAGGTTGAGAACATGCCCAACCTTACTATTAAACATATGGAAAATAGCAGAATGTTTTCTTAAAAGCAAATCTGCAGGAGTGACTAATGCAAATGATATTATAATCAGGTTCTATGTAACACTAGACATTCATGTTGGTGTAGATTATTCATATGAAAGCCATAAAGTTGTCTCTATCTAACAGAAATGCAAAAACTCGGGGTGTTAAACTGGGAATAAATAAACAAAGGACATTCCAAGTTGGAATTCGTTAAAGACATAAACTAGGAAATCATTCAGTCTTAAAAGAAAATTAAATTAATGTTAAACTATTCATCATAGTATAATTCATCATTATTTTATTACTCTGCCGCCAGAAATAAAGTCCAACAAGCTACAAGACACATTCTATGGCGTATAGCTGTTTATTTAGGCAAATTTATTCTGTCTGAGCATCATCTGATTTACAAATTCAAATCCAACGGGAAAGTGATTAAAGACACAATTTGCTCATCCTCTGAACATCTATTTCCACCCGACACAAACAGAGCAAAGTTTTTATCAGCGGGGTTTGGATGCTGAACGCTGGGTAAGTAATGCATTTTGAGTTCTCCAACATCACACATTCTAAAGGAATTGTAGTATAACTGATTGTTGAATAAAGATTTAGTAATGCTTACTATAATATTGCGTATATTGTAGCTTTTAAATATGTGCTCGAGATGACTATTATAAACCCATTTTAAGTAGAAATGTGTGAATTAATGCTATCGTTGCATGCTTTGACAGTTGAATTTTCAATATTGAGTTAAGAGGTTGTATCGCTACACTTATTGTTTTTTAAAAATGACATTCACTCAAAAATACATGACAGTTGAATTTTTAGGTTGGTGTAAATCGTAAAGCAAACATAAACAACAATAACTCATCCTTATAGAATCTGTGTAACATTTCTTCAATCATTTTTTAAGATTCAGAGGGAAAATATAAATATACAAAAACTTTTCAATTCTTTGTTTGTCAATAAAAGACATGAATAATGATGCTCAGCATCTTTCCACATTGTTGTGAAGTCTGCTGTTGTTAAGCAAACCCTGCGACCTCCTCAGGGGTTTTCTTAAATGTATAACATGACGGAGTGTGTTATGTCAGATTTCTATAATGTCAAACTTAGAAAACGCATAATCATTAAAAGAACGCAACATAGTCTGTACATAGCTCATTGCATAGTTTGGTCTTTTAAAACATTTTCTTATCGTTCCTTATATCTATGGGTGAGTTCGGGTCTGATAGTTAAAGTATTGGACTTATTATCAGGAGGTTGTTGGTTTTAAATCTCAGTGTCAGCAGATAATAACTGAGGTGTTCTTGAAGACATCTTACCCCTTTTTAAAACAATTTAAAATGTTTTTATTTCTTTTATTTCAGCTTTATTTCAACGATGGAAAGGCTGATTCATTTACTGCTTTTCACAGGTCAGTCCTAAACATTTCTGAGAGCACACATTCATCTGAGATGTTCGTTCTTTATTTGTTGTCTTTATTCACTTTTTTAAAAACGTAATCATCATCATCCCCTGATTTTGTCTTTCTATGCTCCAACATATGAGTTTAACCCTCCTGTTACCCTCAAATCTGATACATTTTTTTACCCACTGGGGTCACTTTGACCCCAATAATTTGAACCTCCAGAATATGATTTTTTTTAACAAGTGTTTGTGTCTCAGGTAATTTATGTCTTTGTTGATTACTTAAATAAACTTTTAAGTTGACATCCACCCACCACCCCCCTCCCCACCCCTTTTATATCCAGAATACCCATTGCACGACTATGGACCTCAATAAAACATCCAAAACAAATGTATTTAAAATTGTAATATTTCTTATGTTTTATACAGCTAAAAGAGCCTGGGGTCAAATTGACCCCAAGGAACACAGATGCTAAAAAATGAGTATAGGACAATGAAAATAATATCAGCAGGTTAATTTTATATTTACAGAGTTGTCCCCATTAAATTAGCAAAAGTCATAAAATCTGAAGCAAAAAAAAATTTAAATCATGTATTTACAGATGTTAAAAATTGAATGATTGAAAGATAATAGGGGGGTTAACAAACTTTTAACATGCCAAAAAATGATACATTAAGAGGCATGAGCTTAACAACAGCATACAGTGATCACAATAATGCTTGTTTATTGAAACTTTTGTCTATTAATTACAGTGATATTGATTAAATGTCATTAATATTTAAATAAATTGATTCGATTTTTCCGACATTTAAATAGTTTCCTGCTATCATGGATGAAACCGATGCCATATCTGTCCGTTCAGAATCTAGTTGTTCTATAAACATTCAAAGTCACCCAAATGTTATTTACATATAAACCAGGGCTTTAAAGTCTCACGCATTGGGCGTTAAAAACACATTCCAACCCCTTCACACGCTCACACGCCACACCTTTTATTTCTCAGGCTTGTATTTAAACAGTGAAACAGAAATCAAGTGAGTTCCCCATATCGATTTCAAGGCCTAACATTCTCCAGCTAATTAAATAAAACAATCTGCATAAGATTTTTCTAGGCTGTTGTGTGACAGATTCCGATGCTTGCTGAAATGATTTATTTGGGTTTAATGCTTATCATGACCCTAACAAACACACAATTTTGTTTTGGTCTGCTGTAGCTTTTGCGCATATTATTAGCCCCCATTATTTTTTATTATTAACTTTACATGATGAAGAGGCTGTTGGTATACTCTTGACAATTTTCTATAAGAGCTATTATAATATTATATTATTATAAAAGCAGCACGAGCTGGGATGTACGCTCCACCCCCTGGTCCCTTTGTGTTTCATCACTCCTGGTAATAAAACCTGGCAGACCTCCTTGCCACAGTCTGGGCGAAACACACGCCGATAGAGCACGTCATTAGTTCCGATCAGGTGGTCCCACTGCCGAAGCAGAATAACTACAGACTTTGAGAGTCATTCTTACACTCTTCAGGAGTTGGGGGCACCTCAAAAACACCAACAATTCGTCTATAACAGGTTCTGTTACCCGCTGAGCATACATGTCGCTGATAGAGGAACAAGGAAATGAGGTAATCCAATTTACCTGGGCCACTTGTTCAACTCTGGCAGCTTGCTGTAATGCCACCAGAACAACCACACCTGTACACAACCCTGGCACTTCTCCGGTACCCAAGGTCTTTGCAAGCAGCACTACAAAAATCTCAATCTGAGCAAAATATTGGGCTATTGAGGAGAAAAAGACAATAATATTCTCCAAATACAAGAAAAGAGACTGGCACTGCTGATCCCCAAACAACCGTTCCATCAAACGTTGGAAGGTGCTTGGGGCATTGCATTGCCCAAAAGGCATTTTGTTCCATTCTAAGAGGCCAAATACGGTGCAAAAAACAGTCTTGGCTTTGTCCCACTGGGCTACAGCTACTTCATTGTACCCACTGGCCAGGTCGATGGCAGAAAACCAACAGGTACCAGCCAAAGTCTCCTCAATACGTGGTAGAGGGAACGCATCCTTGCTAGTTTTTGAATTTAAGCGACAGTAGTCTGGGAGCATTCGAAGACTACTGTCCTTCTTTTTAACCAACACACTGGGTGAAGCATAAGGACTGCAGCTCTCTGAACAGGCCTGAACTGCTGCCTGCCAGGTATGTCATCCAACAAGGGGATATCATGGGATATCAGGTTAGTTCATCCCAAATCACCATCGTGTGTGGAGAATACTGTGAAATACTTCTCCAGCTAGGCTCTGACCTTACCCTGTTCTTCTTCTGACAACACCGATAGATCTTACATGGATATCTGTTCTTGTGCCGATGGAGAAACCTGCACAACCTGTGCAGTCACCTTAACTGTTACGGTCTTAACTTTTGCAATTTCTGGGGGGTAAACTAACCACATTGACCTGGTTCACATTGCCAATAACAGTGCTGGCATACAGCAGTATGACCATAGTACCAACATTTACTATTGGCACATTGACAGTACCACTGTCCACCCTTAGAAGAGCAGGAGAGGCCAACAAACCTGCCAGGTACACCAGAAGTATGTGGTTCAAACAATGCAATACAGATTGAAAATAGCACAGAACAGCTTGCATCTACAAACTTCATGGTGCCATCCATGATGCGGCACTCCCGCCTTTCTATAACAGTGATAACATGTGCATGACAATTTACACAGCGGGACCGCAGGATTGTGAGCAGAACTTTAGCAACACAACGCGTAAGATAGCAGTAGACACGATATAAAATCATAGAATGAGATGAAACAGGAAGAAACGAGATGAAGAGTCCTATAGCGAACAAAAAGAGAGATGTTACAAGTCATTCTATTTTTCCTTCACGAATTATAATTACATTTAAAACTCTTACAGTTAAACTCTCACATCGAATAGAAAATGCACAGGCACAGATCTATCAATCAACCCCCTGACAGAACAATGGGGTACAGGAAATCATACCTAGTCAGCATGCAGCAGTGTTAGCAGCACATCAACGCTAACAACATATGAGTTGATACAGATGCACATGTATGTGATGCACCACAGGCAACAACCAATCAGCCCTTATATTCAAGATACTGATCACTGATAGGCAAATCCCACTGTCAGTCACCTAATTTCATCACACCAGTAACAGATTAGCACTTGATGGAACCCTTTCATCCATCATGACAGTAAAAATGGCTGGCCTGGAACCACAGTGCTTCAAAAAGGAGCCAACAATCCCTGTGCTTTAGGCCTCAAAACCAGCTACCAACATCTACAACACTGACCATTATCTCGCTCACACACACACCCAAAAATAAATGCTGAATTAAAGAAGTATTATTTTATGTGTAAGAATGTGTCATTTAAGAGATTAGACACCCGTCCCCATCAAACCCCTGCTGGCGCTGAGCTGTTATGAACCCAGTCACCATGAGCTTAAACTTATTAAGTGCTAACATTATTATTTCTGTACATTTTCTTTACAGGCCTCTGTTTGGTTATCAAGAGCGTCTCATGTGAATATGTTCTGGTCCAGGAGAGTAAGACCTGGGATGATGCTGAGGCTTATTGCAAAACGAATCAATTAGAACTGGCTATGGTTCGAAGTACTGAAGACTGGACAAGTATACAGAGAGCAGTTGGAACTGGGTTGACCTCACCAGTCTGGGTTGGGCTTTACAACAACAATGATTACTGGTGGTGGTCTTATCAATCAGAATCAGAATTTGTGAATTGGGCAATTGGAGAGCCAAACAACATGGAAGGAAACGAGGATTGTGTTGCTGTTACCCATAATGGTTGGACTGATCAACAATGCAATGAAAAATATCCATTTTTTTGCTACCTTGGTGCGTATTACTGCCAACTCATTAACATGTGGTTATTGAGTGGAGGATTTTGTTTTACTGTGTAGTTAATAAGCAATGTATGCCAGAGTCATGGTTTTCTTGCACAATTGGATGATTTTGAAAGATATTGTGGGTATTTTTCATAAAAAAGCCACTTACGAGTTTGAAAGTTTAGGGAGTGTCTGGCACAGTTAAGTAAGATGAGGTGGGTGGGAGCTCAAACGAAGGGAATAAGAGGATGTAGGATATAAATGAATGCAATGAAACCATGTTTGCTCCTAGGTTCGATATCCCAATACACAATGAAAGTCATCATATGTGATTGTTTGACAGATAATTATTTCGGCTTGATTGAATAATATTCTTTTGAAGGTTAAGAATTAAGGAGATTAAATATTAGACATTTAAACATGTTTTGAGTTTTAGTAGTGCTTGCTACAAAGCATTGTTACAAATCTGGCTCATTGTTACAGAAGCAAACACAAGTCAACTGACACATTCTATTGCATAAAATGTTATAATTTAAGTTAGTATGCATTATCTATCTAAAAAACATATTTCAAGCGTTACAATTATTTATTACTTGTGGTGTCTTTATTTTCACAGTCAGCGAAACCGGATCAAACATGTTTATTTTCATTTCTAAGAACTTATCTTGGTCTGAAGCACAGGATTACTGCAAAGTCAATTATACAGATCTGGCCAACATTTTCGACGAAAATGAGAATTATATCCTGATGAACATCACTGAGAAATATGATAGAGCATGGATTGGTAAGGACAAATTCACCTGGGGGTGGATAGATGGATATTATTACTCAACTTCATCTATTAGATGGAGGGCTGGACAACCGGATTATACTGGGATGAACCGATACTGTGGTGCTGTAGGTCCTGATGGTCTGATAGAGGATCAACCCTGCACAAACACCCTTGCGTTCATCTGCAAGTCCTGTAAGTTCTAATAAAATCTGTCGCTTTATGTATTGGGAGAATATGATGATCTAGATGACAGACTGAAACTGTGGAAATCAATGTTAGAATTATTAATTGCATTAATCTTTTATCACGTTTATACCCACAATTACTGTGAGTAATCATAAAACTTTCTGAGAATGTTTGGTTCATTTCTACATGGAGTTTCACCACCATAACTCTTAATGAAAGTTACACAGCTTTAGTAATTCAGCGTGTTTTCAGCGCTGTCCTCGGACGCGTTAACAAACCAATCATTTCAA
The DNA here is from genome assembly GCA_033220385.1 of Triplophysa yarkandensis. Lineage (NCBI taxonomy): Eukaryota > Metazoa > Chordata > Actinopteri > Cypriniformes > Nemacheilidae > Triplophysa > Triplophysa yarkandensis. The sequence continues at coordinate 15,207,263 of CM065674.1, forward strand.
TCAGATGTTGTAAAGAAACATCAATTACCCCAGTGAAGCACTTCCTAGTATTTAAATAAATGAACATTTACTGAAGAAATACGTCATCGGATCATAATTGTAAGATATAGTGTTGATGAATAAATACATTTACACATTCAATTAAAACCTTGTGTTAGCATTAAAAATGAATCGACGACGAATTCAATGGTAACTCCTTGAAAAATCCCTGGTTTAAATCAACATTTGTCAGTGGTCGTTGTTTTACACAACCAGTAATTTGCACTCATAAAGATTCCCATCAATTTGAACTGTTATAAAACTTTAATGTTTCCACAGTTACAAAGAAGCACATTGTGAGAGTGGAGGTCAAATCTGGTCAGAATCCGAATAATCCTGCTTTATTGGAGACCATTTTACAGCAGGTAACTTGAAGACATTTTTATCCACATAGACCGAGAACGCATTACACAATACTTTGGATCCTGAGCATGTTCTTAACGCCATATTCCAACTTCTGAGCTGTGGGAAAGCTGATGTCGTACACAAAACTCATATTGGGTCATTTTTGACAACGATAGATCTAGGAATATTTTTTTATTTGGACCTGTTATGTCAAGAGCTGATTGTGTTCTTCATGAGTGTGACAGCAGTACAGAATAGTTCTGAAGGATAATTTCTGTTTTTCAGATGAATCAGAAACTGAAGGCTCGTGGTGTAGACAACACAACATTGACATGGAGACAACAGCCAGATGGAAATGTTTTTAGTCCAGAACATGATCATGTAGAGAACAACAACGACTGTAGAGACCTTCCTTACGCATTATAAGTTAGCACATAATTTTTTTTTGAAAGGAACTTAGTTTAAAATGCATATTAAATTATTGCTTGCAGCTATGTTTAATAGTCAAAAATGGCTTCATTTCATGAATATATGGTAACGCTTTTCCTGTCCAAACCCGTTTTCACTGATTTATATTATCCAGCATCTTGTTTAAGTTTTCACATTTAACCCATATTTAATTCTTGTTGCTGTTATGGTAAAAATAAAATAAAATAAAAATACCTACCTGTCCTTTCTTAGAAAATTTGCATATACTGTATTTCAGTTTTTGTTTTACTTGATAATAAATGTTGTGAATGATATATCGCTAGAAGTTTTCTTAGCAGATCTTTCACTATAACTATAACTATTCAAATTAAAATCTTTAAAATTAAGTTTACTACCAATATATATTATATGTCTAAATTGTTTTAATAACACAATGTAGTAATAAAAGCACATTTAGAGTTTGTTATGTGTTTCTATTCTATACAATAAATTGAGATCTAGTAATGTTGTGGTCATCATATTTTCTCCAAGATGTAGATTCAGAATTATTATTAAAACTACATGCATGGCGGCATATACAATAAGTATGAGTAAAATAATAAATGGAGATGTATTTATTACAATATTATTATACAACTTAATGTGTGCTAAGTGAAGTCAATTCTTGTGAAATACACAGTTCAAACTGTTTTTACAGGCTATATGTGTAACCACATCTTTTATGTGATAAGGCCCTGCTGGAGTTAACTTAGTGCAGTGACTGGTATGCAACACAAGAGGAAGATATTCAGCAACCTATAGGATGAATCAAAATCAACTAAATTTTGTATTCCAGTTCATTATACAGAAATAACTTGAACATAGACAAAATCTTGTGTGCAGCAAGACATCCTGTCCTCTCCCGTCAGTCCATGTCTACAATCAGCCTCCAGGACCTCTTCTATTACCTTAGGTGACAGAATGCGCCTTTCAAGAATACACCTGTTCCATTTATGTTTCCCATGCTTATCTCTCCGGACTACACGTACAATGATCCTCCACGTTCCCTCACTGTCAGCCATCATCATCCACACCAGGAAACTTGGACTGTATCTCAATATACATTCTTAAGCAGTCTTGTGACCTCGTGTTTTCACTCCAAATCATCAATGACCATAAAAGTTTGGTGCCATTAATCAAGAGCGCAAAACAAATAGAAGTAATCAGATGCATTTCTGATATTAAGCATCCATCAAACTCAGATTTACATGCACAGAGTCAAACGCCAAAAGTCATTGAGTTTATTCTTCAAAGGTTGCTCACAAGTCTGGTCACCAGAAGAACAAAAGCATTTCAACAGCATTTAGGAACTGAGAAACAACCTTCATCTTCTCATTCTGTTGTCCCCAGTGTTGTCCAGTCTCAACAATGTCAAACTTATTGTAATGTATTAAAATGATATTCTGTACATCAATAGTGTGGTTGTTTATGGGTAAATCTGTGTGATATCTGTTAAAGTTCTGCAAAACTTCTACTGGGAAAGACATCTGTTAAGTATTTAAGAAAATGTCTCCAGTTACGTATGGTAACCTAGGTTCCCTGAAGGAGGGAACAAGACGTTGTGACTGAAAGGGGGTTTGATCTTGAGAACCCATTGTCTCCGAGCCTATTAAAAAAGGCCAATTAATTGGCGAATTAATCAATTCATGTCCCCGCCCGAGATGACGGTTATAAAAGGGGACGGAAGAGATCATTCATCACCGTTTGTGCTGAGGAACCTGGGAAGCCTCTCCCGTTCGCTGCAGCGGTGGCCGGGTAACATGGCACGGGAAGTCACAACGTCTCGTTCCCTCCTTCAGGGAACCTAGGTTAATATACGTAACCGGAGACGTTCCCTTTCAGTCGGTCTCTTAACGTTGTGACTGAAAGGGGGACCAATTCAATCCCGCCACGTCGCCAGGCCACGTCCTGACATGCAACGGAGCGACTTACTCACTCTGCCAATCACGACCCTCCAGTGAGTCTTGGCAAGGTGTCATCAGAGCTTCGCTAGAAGTTGAGAGAATCTCGCCTACGATGTCCCGGACAGTGGCCTTACACCTACCTTACCTAGGAGCCATCCGTCACCGGGGGATCACTGGGGAACGCTATCCCTCTAATCAAGGGTCTGCGTACGGAGACCACATCCCGCACTTGGGGGGTAACTATGTGGAGATTACCTCATGATTCTTGCCTTCTGGGAAGAAGTCATGGAAAAATAGTGAACAAGCCCACATCACAGGGGGGCGCAGCTGTAGGTGGAGGCTCACTTGGGGAGATCTCCCGGTACACTGCTTGTGAGGACCTTAAGTGACATACTACATCGTGCGGGGCCGCCCTATGTCGGGGAGCCGCTTCACACGGAGGCACAACTTTACCAACTGGTGCAGAAGCCACGGCCGCTCCGTTCGGCCGGCTAAAGTGGGGTCTGCTAGTGAAGGATAGGTTGCCTATACTCAGCCCTGAAGGGGGGGGAGTAGGGAGGCTAAGAGGAGCGCTCTCGCTCACCTAAGTAGGGGAGGCGGCGCTTTCGCAGGCATAAACCCACAAGTCCTAAGGACTACTCCTCGGGACCCGAGTAGAGACCGACTCCACCTGGAGGTTGTAGAACCTTCCGAAGGTGGTGGGTGTAGCCCAGCCCGCAGCTTTACAAAAGTCTGCCAGAGAGACGCCACGCGCCAGTGCCCACGAGGAAGCCACACTCCTAGTGGAATGGGCTCTCACTGCTAGCGGGCACGGGCGCCCCTGAGACTGGTACGCTGTTGTTATTGCGTTCACCATCCAATGCGCCATTCTCTGTTTGGAGACAGCTCTCGCCTTTTGCTGACCTCCATAACAGACAGGAAGAGGCTGGGTCTTCCTTCCCGGTGGGGAGCGCCTGCAGGCTCACCACTTGATCCCGAAAGAGAGTAGTGGGAACCTTTGGCACGTAGCCGGGCCGGGGTCTCAGGATTACGTGAGAGTCAGCAGGACCAAACTGGAGGCACTCACCGGACGCAGAGAGTGCGTGTAGGTCCCCTACCCTCTTGATGGGAGCGAGCGCAACAAGGAGGACTGTCTTCATCGTTAGATGAGGAAGATCAGTCTGCTCCAAGGGCTTGAAAGGGGGACTGCTGAGGCCTTCTAGGACCATTGCCAAGTCCCAAGAGGGTACAGAGTGCGGCCGTGACGGATTCACCCTCAACGAGCCCCTCAGGAACCTAGTGATCAGGTCGTGTCGTCCCAGTGACCTCCCATCCACCAGATCGTGATTGGCAGCTATGGCGGCCACATACACCTTAAGAGTGGGGGGGGGCGAGCTTTTGTTCGAGCCCGTATTGAAGGAAGGACAACACGACCCTGATCCCGCACCTCCGGGGGTCCTCACCATGTGAGGAGCACCATGACGAGAAGCGCCGCCACTTCAAGGAGCACAGGCACCGAGTGGTCGGGGCTCTAGCCTAAGCAAGGGTACCTGCGACCGCTGGTGGCAGGCTGCTCAGAAGCAGATCGTCCCGTCCAGGAGCCAGACGTGGACGTTCCAGAGGTCTGGCCTGGGGTGCAACAACGTGCCCTTCCCCTGAGTTAGAAGGTCCTTCATCAGGGGAATCGGCCAGGGGGGAGTGGTCATCAGAGCCATGAGCTCCGGGAAACCAAGTGTGATTGGGCCAGTAAGGGGCAACCATGATCACTTGATGTTCCTCTTCCCTGACCTTGCACAGGACCCGTGCAATGAGGCTCACTGGGGGGAAGGCGTACTTCCGCTTGCCCTGGGCCAGCTGTGCGCTAAGGCATCCGTGTCGAGGGAACCCTTGGTCAAGGCATACCAAAGCGGGCAATCGGAGGAGTCCGGGGAGGCGAACAGGTCTACCTGAGCCTGGCCGAAGTGCTCCCAAATGAGCTGGACAGCGCAGGGATGGAGTCGCCATTCTCCTGGCCGGGGTTTCTGCCGCGAGAGCATATCTGCTGTCGTGTTCAGAGCACCCAGGATGTGAATGGCTAGCAGGGATTTTACTACCTGCTGACTCCATATGAGGAGGCTGCAGGCGAGCTGAGAAATGTGTCTGGAGCGTACGCCACCTTGGCGATTTATGTACGCAAGGGCTGTTGTACTGTCCGACCGAACTAGGACGTGTTTGCTCTGGATGAGAGGCCTGAACCTCTTGAGGGCCAGCAGTACTGCCAACAGCTCTAGGGCATTGATATGTCAGCATAGGCGGGGACGTGTCCATCGACCCGACGCTACGTGCCCGTTGCACACTGCACCCCAGCCCTGCAGGGAGTCATCTGAGGTAACCAGAACATGCCTCGTAACCTGCCTGAGCGGTACCCCCATTCGTAAAAAGGTCTTGGATGACCAATGGGCTAGAGTGCGACGGCACAGAGGTGTGACAACGACCCGCCTGGTGCCTATGTCCCATGCCGTCCTCAGAACCCGACTCTGTAGCCAGTGCTGTACCGGTCTCATGTGCATCAAACAGAGGGGAATTACTCCGGCCGAGGATGCCATGTGCCCCAGGAGCCTCTGGAATTATTTCAGGGTTCCAAGTACTCGAGCACTGACTGGGCAGGCCCATCCGTGAGTCGTGCAGACATAGTGACAGAGTCTAGTTCCATCCCGAGATAAGAGATCCTCTGCACTGGGGAGAATTGGTTCTTCTCTCGGTTGACCCGAAGTGCCATAGCACCAGGTCCCTGTGCATACCAACCATCTCTGGCGAGTGACCCTAGATGAGCCAGTCGTCGAGATAATTCAGTACCCGCACTCCTTGCCCCCTCAGGTGGGCAACGGCGGCCTCCGCGATCTTCGTGAAGACCCAGGTGGACAGGGAGAGCCCAAAGGGCAGGACCTTGTACTGGTACGCTCGACCCTCGGAAGCGAACCATAGGAATGGTCGGTGTCGAGGAGAAACCGAGACATGGAAGTACGCGTCCTTCAGGTCGATAGCCACAAACCATTCTTGAGACCTGACCGATCCCAGGACGCGCCTCTGTGTCAGCATCCGGAAGGGCAACCTGTGAAGGTACCTGTTCAGGACACGTAGATCCAGGGTGGGGCGCTCTGCCTTTCTTGGGAACGATGAAGTAGGGGCTGTAGAATCCCGAGGACATCTCAGCTCGTGGGATGGGCTCGACCGCATCCTTTGCCAGAAGGGTGGCGACCTCGCTCTGAAAAACGGGAGACTCCCCGCTCTTCACTGAAGTGTGCAGGATCCCCCGGAACTTGGGCGGGCGTCTGGCGAACTTGATCAAGTAGCCGAGACGGATCGTACCCTCCAGCCATCATGACGGAGTGCACAGACGGTGCCAGGCTGGCAACTTGCCCCCCAGAGGGTCCAGAGGGTCGATCTGCTTCACTGTAGCCCAGGCGAGTGGTTCGTGGCTGTCGAGACCAACGGCCGGCCAGGGCGGGGACCCCGGGGGGACGTATGGTCGCGCAATGAGAACATGACGCCCGCACGAGACTGTCCTCAGCGTGCTGGAGACCCAAACACGTGAGGCAGATATAGTGGGAACCACCGTACTCAACAAGCCGGTTGCACCCAAGAGAACAGCGGCGTCCCATTACAGAACCACACGCTGTGCCCAGGTAAGAAATTTGCTCTTTTAATTTGTAGCTTTAAAGCCACCTCCAGCAGTTGCTGAAACGCCCAGGGGAAGTTGCACTCAGGAACGTTCCGCTCCACCGCGTTGAAGTTCACCAGCAATTGGATTAGAGACTCGAGACACTCGAGGAGCATACCAAGGTTCCGAAGAACAAAACGGTGATGAATGATCTCTTCTGTCCCCTTTTATACTTTTTATAGTCATCACGGACGGGGACATGAATTGATTCATTCACCAATTAATTTGCCTTTTTTAATAGGCTCGGAGACAATGGGTTCTCAAGATCAAACCCCCTTTCAGTCACAACGTTGAGAGACCGACTGAAAGGGAAGCTGATTTCTTGAAGTATTCTAAATGCTTAATGGCTCTCATCCCAGACGAGTTTTGCAGATGTCATTCAGTGGATGTCTCTTAGATGTATGTGTGCTCTCACATAAATCTAAATAATAGTGTCACAGTCACGTTCGTTTCCCTGTCTGTATCCGGAGTTTTCCCAAAGGCATTAAAGCCCACAATCTCCTACTTTTCTTGTCCCGTATTTCACGACAGACTTTGTCTAGCACAGAAGAAGACCATGATTCAGACATGCAAATATGCCCAACCTTTAATCCAATTTACATTTCCCAACAAGAATACAATTAACATTCAAAGCAAGTAAAAACAAAAAGCACTTTGGAAGATTGTTTAGAAAATATTCTGCTAAAAGCAAATCTGCAAAATCCGCTAATGGAAACGATGACATCATCTTAAGGGCCTATATTGACTAATTTCTCTTAGATGTCTAAAAACGTAATTAATATTTACTCAATGCTTTCTATATGAATATGTTATTATTTACAGGAATAAATCTATCTGCTTAATGAATCAGCAAAATGCATTACATCGATTTTAATGTGGTAGTTATAAGTTATAACAACATTTATTTTCTCTGATCCGTCTATTTCCAAAAATGTATTTCTGTTGATTTTTAAGTATAAATAGTTCTAGAATTCCACTTTCATAAATAATTATAATAAAGTACTATTTGTATATATTTTTTTCTAAATGAAGGTCTGGACATTCTGTCTGGTTGAAGTTCTCTTCATTATCATGTTTTTGAGCAAAAACATTTCCATCTGATAGTACTCTCCATGTAATTCTGGTGTCGGTGTCCATCCCACGATCCCTCAGTTTCTGTTTCATCTGAAGAACAGAATCATTTTATTCTGCATTAATTAATGTTGAAAATGTTCAATATACAGATCTATTGACCACGTTTAAAATGTTATTTTTTTGGTCTGTGTTTGAGAGTTTATGTTCTGTTTGTCCTGTTAAACAAATAACTTTTTGACATAACAAAATGTGAAATCCATATTGTCCTGGGATTATAACAAGATTATGACTTACAGACTGTAAGATGATCTCCATCGCTGCAGCATCATTCAGATTCTGACCAGATTTCACCTCCATTCTCACAATCTGCTTTTTTGTTTCCACTATAGCATTACATCAAATAAAAAAGAAAATGTTAAATAAATGAATTTGTCAGTAAATAAAAAAAACTTCAAGTGAGGTAAACAAAATAAATATTTAAACCTTAGTAGGTCAAACAATGAACAAAGGTATGTCAAGAAGACATTTTCTAGTCTCTTTATGTCCGTCTCTTTACTTTTCAATATCTGATATTACAATCTTGGGCTGTTTTTCAAACTAATCTCATATGTAAATAAATGAATGAGTTAACAGCTTGAAATATTTAATTTGAGTTTAATTGATAATTATTATTATTATTATTGAAAATAGCAGACGCATTAAGAACATATTACACATTGGCCAGTAGCAATATGGAAAACATAATATCGGTATTAGGACTGGTCAAATCGCCTGTCAAAGGTGAAAGATCAGTTTGATTTTTGAACAATGTTTGATTTGATTGTCTTTGATTAAAGTTGTTTATTTATCAGGTAAATGTTGTTTCAAAACATTCTGACCAACTTTTTGCAATGGAAAATTATAAGCTAAAAAACGTACAAGTCACGCATACGAAGGGAAGGACATTTGAGCAGAGCTGATCATTGATCACCCAATCAGGATGTGCAGCACCACAAGGTTGTTGAATCCCAGTAACGACTGGCTTTCCTGTCATCCAGTTAATGCTGGATATGATGATGTTTGTTCCATCTGACCACTTCCATGAGTCTCTGAACAGACCGATCCATGCACTACTAAAGCCATTCATCATCTGCAGTAGTTGGTCATTCTCAGCTTGAGTCTGAATTGTGGCCAGGTCTGTGTGATGCTGTCTGCAGTATTTCCGAGCTTCATGCCAAGTCAACTGAACATCTGAGATAAAAACGAACCTTTCTGCTCCATTCTCTGTGACTAAAAAAAAAAATCTGTGCTGAGGTTGAATTTTTTTAGCAATCTTGTTCGTATAAATTTCGCAATTGGTAATAACATACATTTAGACTTAATCTAACGGATACCTTTATCAATTTTGTTTTACCCAGCTAACAAAATATGTTCTATGAATGCCTACTGAGACATATCATTGAGTTGCAAAGGTGAAGGGAACATTCATAAACAGATAAGAGGGTGAATTTTCAGCTTGGAATTGTATTTGTATTGCCATACAAAATGTGGTTGTAGCAACTGCTCAATGAGAATCATATTTTCTGTGAATTCTGATAAACATTTCACAAATAATGACAATCCAGATGTCTTTCAGATGAAAATGTAGACATCAAAATTATGTCTTCCAAATGTATGTGTGCTATCAGAGATTTTACCCAGAATGCATTGTTCAACACTTTCAACATTTTTGGGAAACCAGTAAACCCATATTTAAAAATAATATTTAAAAGTGCCACAAATGTTCTTAATACATGTTCTTAGCACAAGAAGAGTAAAATCTCAGCCGGACAACAGGAAATGTCTCCGGTTAGGTAACCGTGGTTCCCTTAGGGTAGGAACTAGACTTGTGTAACTGAATTGGGTTCATCTTGAGAACCCGTTTGTCTCTGAGCCTATAATTATTCTGGTTGATGAATCAATTCATGTCCCCACCTGCAATGACCGGTATAAAAGAGGACAGAAGAGACCATTCATTATTGAAGAGACCATTCATTATTGTCATTATTGACCATTCATTATTGTTACCAAGTTGTTACTTGGTAAGCCTAACCAGATCGCTGAAGCGATGGTTGTTCCCTCCTTGACCTAGGTCAACATCGGTAACCGGAGAAGTTCCCTTTCAGTTGGTCTCTCCAGGTCCTATATAATCCCTCATGTCCCTCTGACGTCTAGCAGAGTAACTTACTCATTCTCTATGAGTATCCCACAGCTTTAAAGAGGACCACTCAAAACCTGGAGCAGGGCAACCTCCACCTGATGGTTATCTACCTCGCATGCGTGGTGGGCATGTTACAGCCTTGGCTTGTTAGAGAAGCTCTTCCCTTCTCCGTAACATATAACAGCTACTCAGAACTTCTAAAGCTCTGTCTCTCTGAGCACTCGAAGGGGGACTGGTGAGATCCCTTAGTACCACAGTCAAGTCCCAAGAGAGAACGGGTGTGGCATGTGTGGACTCACCTGCAACGCATACATCAGGAACCTGGTGTTTTTGTCATAGCGCCTTTTGGATCTCTTGTCCACCAAGTCGGGACGAGCAGCTATTTAGGCTACATGCAAGCTGATATTCCAGCCCCTCTTAGAGATGGACAACACGACTTTGATGGCTCATCTCCGGGGTTCTTCAAATGTGCAGAGCACCACAACGAGAAGCAGTGTCACTAAAGGGTGTAAAAGTACCTAATAGATGCCCTGGCTGATCAAGGTACCCGCTGGTGGCAGTTTCCTTAAGAGACCTTTTCCCATCCAGGAGCCAGGCATGGACATTCCAGAGGCCTGGCTTGGGACAGGATGTGCCTTTGCCCTTAGATAGAAGGTCCTTCATCAGAGTAATAAGCCATGGGCTCTCAGAACGAAGTGCAGAAGTACCCCCCTTGATGCCCCTCTTCCCCGGTAATGCACAGGACTCGTGGAATGAGGCTTCCTGGGAGAAAGGCGTACTTCTGCTTGTCCAGTTGTATTCTAGGGTATCAGTGAAAGGGGGCCTTTGATCAGGAATACCGAAGCGTATAGTTAAAGAAGGTGAACAAGTCTACCTTTGCCTAGCCGGACCACTCTAAAGTGTGCACTACTACGCCAGAATGGAGCAGCATGGGCTGTCTGGTTCAGAGTGCGGGAAGGTGAATGATTTGCAGGGTTATTAACAACTGGTGTCTGCAGATGAGGAGGAGGCGGGTATGTCGTGACACGTGTATGCGACGAAGATGATTATGTAAGCTATGGTGGTCATTTTGTTTGTCCTGGGCCGGAGGCTTGAATATCCAGAGACCCGGACAGTTGTCACAACTCTAGGTTGTTAATACACCAGCATAGGCGGGGGCCCTGTCCACCGACCCTACATTACATACCTGCTGCACACAGCTCCCCAGCCCTGCAGCCAAAAACCAGTATTGAGACCTGACCAAAGACATATGCGCCTCTGCATCAGCATCTTGAAGGGCAACCTTTGGGATTACCTGTTCAAGGCGTGCAGATCCAGAATGGGGTGCAAACCTCCGCCATTCTTGAGTATGATGAAGTGTGTACTATACAACACGACAAAATATCTGCTTAAGGGATCTGCTGGGTGGACAGGTGGTCTAGACATACCTGCCTTCGGTCGCTACAATATCTCAAGGAGAGTGTAGGGACTGCAGGATACCATATCTGCTAATCAGGCAACATAGTGAAGAGAGGGACTGAATCACAGTCAAGGAGGTCTTAATATCACGTCACACAGGTGCTTACTCCTGAGAAGGACCCAAACACCAGCTTGGATGGGGCAGGGTCTGTCCTACCCCGACCACATGGGTGTAGCCCGGATAGAGCTTTATGTATATTTTAGTGACCTAGGTCCGCTTCTGCACCTAAGAAGACTCCCGGAACAAGGTCCCTGCAATGATTCCAAACAGCCCAGATGGTGCACTGAAGGCAGGAACACGCATCTCACAATGGATATCCAGAGGTGATGCTCTTGAACCAGTATGGCGGGCATCACCAGACAGAAGGACTACACTGTTGTCGTAACGCTTATGGCATTGGCCAGTATGGTCCTGAGGTCGGGGAAATTTGCTCTTTTATTTTAAAGCACCTCTAGCAGTTGCCCAGATGAACAGTGAAAGTCGCTCTCAGTAAAGTTCCCTTTTAACGCACCCGAGAGATCCAGCAATTTAAATGACTCAAGACCATCGAGGAGTATGCACGATGTGCATCAGGTTCTGAAAAGCAAATGATAATGTATGTATCTCTTCTACTCCATTTTGTACCCGTCAGCTCGTGGGGGGACATGAATTGATTTATTTGCAAAATTAATTGGCCTTTCAATAGGCTCAGAGACAAACGGTTTCTCAAGATTTAACCCTTTCAGTTAAACAAAGTCGAGAAACTGACTGAAGGGCAATGCTGATTACAATAAAGTTTTACATTACATTTTACAACATTAATTGCTCGTGCAAATGTAGGCTTTATTCAATGCACTTCACATGGATTCCGTGGTTCCTGCTATACTGGGGTTATATTTTAATGCATATGGAGCATTGTATTTATTTGTTGCTTACCGTTGTAGCAAAAGAATGGAAATCTATATAAGCATGATATATCAGACCAGCCCAAAGAGGCTATATATATGCATTCCTGTTTTCCATCTCTGTTGTCTGGATCTCCAAACTTCCAATTGTAGAATGTCACAATTTCATCTTGATAAGACCACCGCCAGCCATTAATGTCATTGTAGAGTCCTGTCCAGACCTCTGACGTCAAAGCCGGTCCAACTGCTTCTTTTAGATCTGTCCAGTCTTCAATGGTTTGAAAAGTGGCCAGGTCCTTGAAATTCTGTCTGCAGTAAATTTTAGCATCATTCCAGGTCTTCTGCTCCTGAATCAGAACAAACTCATAGCAGATATTTCGCCGGAACAGACACAGTGCTGTTGAGAAAGCACATAAAACAACATTTTAAGGGCTGTCGTAAACATATTATTTAAATGGATCATCCTGGCACATTGACTATATCTGTCAGAACCACTATCGTCAAAGATTATTAACAATAGCGAATGGATAAAATTTTTATTTTTGGCTGAATGGTTTTGTTTTTGGCAAACTCTTCACTCTTCCATGCAGCTAAACTGGACAGAACAAGGAGCTTACCATTGCAATTTCCACAAAACAAAAACATTTCCAATAAAAGAAAAACAATTTCCTGCAACAAAAAAGGAATACCAATGTAACAGATATTGCTACTCCCCTGTCATATCCTGGCTTTGTTGGGGGTTTTCGGTGGGCGTGTGTTGGTGTCATCTTTGTGTTTGACAACATGCCATGTGTTCCATCTGCGTCACTCACCCCGCCCCCATGTCTCCCTCGCGGCATCCCCAATATCTGGCCGCTTACGTCATCACCGTCTCACCTGTTTCACATCCTGTCACTTATTTTCTCCCTCATTTAATCCCTCTTGTTCTGTTGTCTTGTGTCAGTCCGTTGCCTCTTAGTGCCTTGTCCGTTGCCTCTTAGTGCCTTAGTGTCTTGTCTTGTCTGGTTCTTGTTCTTGTAGCCGAGTACTTGTGGTTTTGTTTCTTGCTATGGTTTTGATAATTTTTTGCCCTTAGTTTTTGCGGTCTTCCTGCCCTGGATCGAGGAGCCTGCGGCATCCACCTGTTTTTGATTTTCGTTCGTGCCGGGTCGAGAACTCTCTCCGTGTATTTCCTGATCATCCCTGGTTGAGGACGCTCTGAGCGCCGGGCATTCCCCAGGGCTGGCATTACCCCGGGATCGGTGAAGCAGCGCAGGCTTTTGTTATCTTTTTCCCGCAGCCTCAAGGGAAGAGGTCTTAAGGATTTCTTCTGGACTTTATATCTTATTTTGTGTCCCAGCCCTGTCCTGTTTTTTGTTTCTTTTTAATAAATCCGTTTACCCGCACTTGAGTCTCCGTGTCTGTCATGACACTCCCCTGTTGCAAGGCAAATGTCTATTGAAGAATTAAATATAAATGAAATATTACAACAAGCTTACTGAGCCCATTCAAAATGACGGTCAAAATGAGTAAAAGTTGTGGGCAGTTGTGGCCTGGTGGTGGAGTCTTGGACTCGTGATCCGAATACCTCGACTGAGGTGAGCACTTGAGCAAGGCGCCGTCCCCCCCACTCAGAGATGTATAGTAACAAAGTAGATCTACTTCACTACTGTACTTAAGTACTAAAAGTCAGTATCTGTACTTTACTAGAGTATTATTTTTTTCTTCTACTTCCACTTTTAATTCAGTACATATTTTCGAGGAGTTTAATACTTTTACTCTGATATTTTTTTATGTGCTGCATCATTACTCGTTACAATTGTAAAAATGTTACGAATGATTCCATTCTAAACCCACATTACCACTGCCAGAACGGTAGATGGCAGGTTTGATGAAGCTGGCACATAGAGCGAAGCAAGCGATTGAGGAGACTTCACGTGCTCCCATTCTGCCTTTTAATCAGCTAAAAAGATGGACGAACCAAAAACACCACCTTCCATGCTACTCACATAAGTCAATTGACCTTTATCCTCCCCTACAGGTTTTACCTCACTTTGTGCAACTTAGTAAGCTTGTTGTAGTACTTGTTCAAAAAGAAGGTTTTCTAGTGGGTTAAGTGTAGATGATATGCGTTTTTAGGCATTTTTTAAAGATAGAGACTGAGTCTGCCAAGCGTGATGTAAGAGGCAGATTTTTCCACCACAGACAAACCGATGCTGTAAAAGTGTGAGAGCAATTTCTTACCCTTTTGAAATGGCACCACGTGAAACTGTGGCGGTCCTGTAGGCGATATGGAGAGATTTGAATTCAAAGCAAGCTGCTATGGGGAGCCAAGTAGTTTAATGAAGAGAGGTGTCACATGGGTCCTTTTCAGTTCCTTGATCACAACTCTTGCTGCTGCATTCTGTATCATCTCCAGAGGTTTGGTTGTGCACATGGGGAGTCCAGCAAGCAGAGCTTTGCAGTAGTCCAGCCTGGACAGGACCAGAGCCTTGACCAGGATTTGTGTAGAATGTTCTACACAAAAAAGTTCAGGTCATGAGGTAAAAAGGTCATGAGGGAAAAGGTCAGATCTTCCTAATGTTGTAGAGCATAAATCTGCAAGATCTGGCAGGGACGGCAACATGATCTGTGAAGTTAAGCTGAACATCGATGATAACTCCCTAGTTTCTAGCAGTCCTGGAGGCCACAATTGTTGGTGACCCTAGTTGGATAGATAGGTTGTGATGGATTGGCAGGTATCACAAAAAGTTCAGTTTTAGAAAGTTTAGCTGTAGGTGATGGTGCTTCATCCAGAGCGAGATGTTACGTAGGCATTCTGAGACTAGGGTCGAAATCGTCTGATCTTCAGGATGAAACGCAAGGTGGAGTTGTGTGTTGTCCGCCTAACAGTGATAGGAGAAGCCATGCTTTCAAATGACAGATCCTATGGATGTCATCTAGATCAAGAAGAGCAACGGTCCAAAAACTAAGCCCTGAGGTACACCGGGGTCAAGACGACGGAATTATTGGAGAGCCGTGTCGGAGCCGTTGCCTTGAGAGTTAAAAGAAGAATGCTGTGGTTAATGGTGCCAAAAGCAGCAGATAGGTCCATCAGGATGAGAATGTATGATTTTGAGGCCGCCCGTGCCAGCCTAGGTCTTCAACAATTGAAAGCAGCTTCTTGAAGCCTGACTGGTTGTTGTCCAGGAGGTTGTGAAGAGTAAGGTAAGCAAAGAGTTGGTCGAAGACGACATACTCTATGCTTTTTCCAATGAAGTGCAGGAGAGATACCGATCGTAGTTCTCTAGAAGTGCAAAATTCAGAGAGGGTTTCTTCAACAGCGGGTTGATAGGGGCCTCCTTAAAGGCAGTGGGAAATGTTCCAGAGTTTAGAGATGAGTTGATGATGTGGGTGACAGCAGGGATGACAGATGTAGAGATGTCTTGCAGCAGTTGGTTGGGGATGGGGTCTAGTGGTCAGGTAGTCGGGTGGTTTGAGCTGATGATTCTCGCAGCATTGTCTTCAGTCAATGGAGAGAAAGAGTGAAAAGAGGCGGTCAGTGGAGCCAAAGTATGGTCCAGCCCACCTTGAACGGAGAACTGACTGCTGATAGTAATGGTCTTCTTCACCAAGATCTGACAATCCCTTCAGATCCATTTAAAATCATATTACTGCTATAAACAATGCACATTATGCCGTAAAACTAGTCTTATTTTATTTAATCATAAGTTTACTATTATGTCCTTCTGCAAAGGGATTCTCCAAGCTCCTAGATCATGTAGAACAGGCGCATGCGCAATAAAAAAAATTGTTTGGGGTTTCTTGAAGAACTAAAAGATGTCAAATTAAGTTTGTATATCTTCAGATTGATCGATAAAGAAAGCACTTCATGTTGCTTGCTTACCTTGATCAGAATCATAATGTATGTAAGTCTATAAGTCAAAATAATAAGGAACTATGGCTTCAACCAGAGCTTAAAACCTGAAATTGCAATCATGCAACTTTGTGATGCTGTTTTCAAATCGTATTCTAAAATGATGCAACTTGCAACCATAGTTTGCTAACGATGCTTTAGAAAGAACTAAAAGAGCACATAGTGAGACGTTTCCAATCTGACAAGATCATTCAGTGATACATGGCAAAAGAAGTACTTAGCAAAGATATCTTTTATGTTTATATTAGGAGCTTCTTCGTTTTCTGAAACATCATCCGTATGGTTGACCTTGATCATCTGATAAATCCAAAACTATCCCAAACTAATTACATTAACGTTGACCTGAATCAGCAAATAAGTGAGCTTGACTGATGTGGCCTTCCAGAACTAACACTGTAAGCTTCATATTAAGGCATAAAATATTTCTATTTTATGAAAAAAAATTCTATGCATGAGTGATTTCTCCTAGAAGATGGATATTAGATATCGGTATCCCATCCTACTGAGTAAAGGTATCTATAAAATTTTTTGAAAATACGTCCTCTGAGGATTCAGAATGATGTTTATAATATCTGTAATTGAGGTCTTTAGAATGTCTAATGATCCAGAGGATCTCTGTACCTCTGTACATAGTTGGTGTTTTATAGACTCATTTCAGTCTTCACATGGAAGTAAATGAATTGTTGTGAATGACCTGAATGCAGTAAAATAATGACATTGTAGAAGTTAAAGCCTAGAGCAGACACAGCAATGACAAGTTTATATTACATCTCCCAGATTTTATATTTATATATCCACACTGACCTGAGAAAAGCAGCAGATGAAACAGCCTCTCCATTCCTGAGGAACTTACTGAATAAAATGAATTCTAAAACAAATAAAACAAGCAACGGAATAAGCTTTTAGAAATATTGTCAAATACAAAAAAACAAACAATTAAAACAAAAACATGAATGTACTTGACAGGACTCATGAAGATACTGTTTACACTTTATCTGTCTTCATTTATATTACATCAAATGCAAAACAGATGAGACTCAACATTCAAAAACATTACAGTGCTTGGAAATCTTCTGTGATGAGGAACACAAACTTTTCTACCAACTCCCAGTACCTCATCAGGAAAACATAACATTTTTAAAACCAGTTTTATAGTTATAGTATCATTTAAAGGGCATACTTTGATTTATGAGTGAACGTATGCACGGAAAGTGAATGATCTTAAAATTATGGGTAGTTAAGCAGTCTCATATCTCCAGATCATACTTTGACCTTTTACCTCAAGTGACCTCAGACTATTTATGGTGCGGACCTACAAACCAGTGATGTTTTCACCCAAAAACATTAAAACCTAACAAATTTTCATAGCAGAGACTGCAACAATTTATATCTTAAAAAGTTTTTTCCTGGGTGTAAAATCCAAGGTTGGCAGGTGTGGCTGGGGACAATAATGCAGATATGCAAATAAGCAATTATTTGCAATTTAAACATCTAAGCAAACTGCAATCGAAACGCACAAAACATACTTTCCAAGAATAGGAAATAGAAGACTATTTTGTTAAAAGCAAATCTTCAGGAGCCACAAATGCAAATTATATTAAGCTCAGGCCCTATGCAAAACTAGACCTCAATGTATGTGGTTAGACTCCTTTTCCTTTTGTGCTCATAAAGTTGCCTTTATTACACAGAGTTTCGAAAGGGTTTAACATCAGAACGTTTCCATAGGAAGTTCATTTGGGATTAAAGTAAACTGGGAACTTAAAAGTTACATTATAAATAGGTTATTATTAATAAATATGATTATTAAACTTTTCAGTATAGTTATGTGTGGAAACAGCCATAACACACAAGACATAAAAACACAATTTTTTTGTCTCAGTTGTAGATTGCCCCTGAAAATAAAGTTTTAAATACTATTTAAGATGGTTTAACCGATTTATATATTTTTTGTTATTACTGAAAAAAATTTGTTGGAACTAATTTGTCGAGTAAACAAGAAAAAAAATGTTTGTGTTACTTCCATACAGTGTAATTATTTAAGTATTTACACTTAAATAACAATACAACGTCCAATATCTTACCATAGCTCATAGGTTATACTATAACGTTTTTACTGTCGATTACTCTCAGAAATTCATGAATTACTGCTATTATTTCATGCCTAAACAGTTAAGTTATCAATTTTTAGCTAAGAGATGCTCAAGTTGGGGCGGTCGTTGCCTAGTGGGAAGTGAGTCGAACTTGTGATCAAAAGGTCGTTGGTTTGATTCCCATTGACAGGTCACGACTGACGTCCCCTTGAGCAAATCTAACCCAGGTTCACTCCCTGGGTGCTGCAGTGATAAATGTCCACTACTGCGGGTTTGTGCGTTCATGACTTCAAGTGTTTGTGTTCACTACTCACTGGATGGGTTGAATTCAGAGGACACCAATGAAGTCACAAATTGGTCACTTTCACTATTCTATAAAGTTGTATACACCTGATATTCCTGAGAGTGTCATTCTAGCGTGTTGTGTTGTTTGATTTTCAGCAAATAGTACTGTTCACTTGAATTAATGAGATAATAAATGATGATTAGGTAAATAAGCTACTTTCAACACAATCATTAAAGAAAATCATGAATAACAATTATTCTCTTTTACCAATTTTCTACGCTCAATCAAAAATAGAAAATAAAATAACGGGATTAGTCTTATTTTAATTTTGGTTTTCAATTTGCTCAAATTAGCTTGACCTAAAAGTTTATAGACTATGCAGTGGCGGTTCTTTATGACAATGTTTAAACAGGTTGGATAAAATTTTAGTGGTGGGCAGTTATCGCCGTTAATTTGAAACTCTTATCGCGCGATAAAAAAATTATCGCCGTTAATCGCAAAGTTGGGTTGGGAGCTGCGTCTATACTACACAAGCTATGATGACCTTTCACCTTTGATCTTATGGCGCGGATGTATATGTTATCGAATTACAAAGGTTGGGGGCGAGAGCAAGTCTTCTAACCCAGTGTTTCTCAAACTATGGCCTTGGACCGGCACCGGTCCGTGATGAGATTACAGACGGTCCGGGGAATTGTGGTCCTGCAGCATCAACGTCATATCTCTGTCACGTCATATCTCTGTGACGTGATATCTCTGTTATGCCCCGCCCCTTGGCTTAACTTGTTTTAACATTCTGTGTTAATCCTTCCCGCGTGCATGAGTTTTATTGTCTATATAACTCATTCATTCACACAGAGAGAGAGATCCAGTGTGTTTCACACTCGGTTGTGCGTTTACACCAGACGCGGATACACTCTTGTAGTTTGATGCTTGAACAATTAAGTTCATTCGCTTCACTCATGCAGAGAGGAGGGGAACTCATCAACTTGTCAGAGGAAAAGTTATTTTATTGTCAAATAAAGTGATTAAACTTCATGTGAAAAATACACCAAAGAGTTTATAGAAATGTGATGCACTTTTTGACTGAAAATTTCATGATCGGTCATAAGTGGCTTACTGTAAATAAATTCAGAAGCTAAATAAGTCTTAGCATCTGCAGGTTTTGCATGACAGCTGTCCTGGGGAAATGAAACCTGGAATGTAGAGGATAAAAAATTGTAAACAATATCATATTCTGTCCTCCCTTCTCTAGGTCTCGCCGCCTACCACCCGCACTATAGTTTTAATTACGTCAGGGATCCGCTCCTTATTATTAAGGGACCAGAGGACAATAGAGTACAGGAACAATGAAGTTTATTGATGTATACTTGATGTATAATTGAGTTATGTTGAAACAGAAGAATCCGGATGAAGTGATTACTCAATGAATTATGGTAACAGAAGTAGGATATTCGGAAATTGAGGAGGTTGAGGAGCTGGCAGTTGAACACTCTGTGTCTGGAGATGGACTCTGGAGATTGAGGTAAGCAAACCCAGAGGTAAGTGCCTCAAGAAGAGATTCCAATAGAGAGTCTGTAACAGAGAGCAAAAGGTAAGAGTCTGTATTCCAAACACACACCCAACACAGAGAGAAGGAGTTCAGGTATTTTATAGGTGTAGGTTATGATGATAATGATGATCAGTAGGTGGCAATCAGAACTCCAGACAGGGTGCACTGAGAGTGAGAGGCGGTTCAGTCCAGAGGTCTTTGTTGTGGTGACCCAGTAATGTCCCCAAACTTGTGGCGCTGGTTGATCAGGGTTTTCTTCGTGGAAGAATGTAAGTAGGTCAGGATCGAGGATGTTATCTCTAGCCACACAGCACCTTTCCTCTGCATCATTACAATTCAAGTCCACAAGGTATTCCAGGTGTCCCCCTTGTGGTTGTGAGTCCAGGGTAGGCTCTACATTGTAAACACTTTCTGCGGAGTGGAAGGGAGGTGTTGAATTTGTGAGAAATGGAAATCTGGCTGGAATCTGTATTAAGGTAGGAGTTGGACCCAGCTTCCTACATGGGAGTTTTAGGCCAAGATTTTTGGTGAAAAAAAGCATGCCTTTTGGCCTACTTTTTAGGCCAGAGTTTTGGAAGGGCGTTTGTCCATGAAGACTCTGTGGGCGACAGATTGCCCCCACAGGTGGGGCCTAAACCCTCTCACTCTTCCAGAACCAGTCATTTACAGAGGGGACTTCAGAGGGTTCACCTGACCAGGGGGAAAGTGGATGTTGATAACTTAACACGCATTGAAATTGTATCAGGCCTGTAGTGTGTAGTCATAAGGTATTTTGGGCATAGTCTGACAAGGGAAGAAACTGGTTCCACGTGTTCCGGTGGTTAAAAAGGTTTGAAGAAATATAGAGACCTCATATATCTTTCTTTCTGTTTGTCCTTTGGATTTCGAGTTATACTCCGAGGACAACTGACAGTCACATCTAAGAGTTTCAAGAAACATTTTGATTCTGTGACAAGACTGCACAAGTTGTGCACATCGGGAGTCCAGCAAGCAGCGCATTGCAGTAGTCTAGCCTGGACAGGACCAAAGCTTGAACCAGGATTTGTGTGGAGTGTTCTGTGAGAAACTGTCTGATCTTCCTGATGTTGTAAAGCATGAATCTGCAGGATCTGACAGTCGCGGCAACATGATCTGTGAAGTTGAGCTGATCATCGATGATTACTCCCAAGTTTCTCGCAGATCTGGAGGGCACAATGGTTGATGCTCCTAGTTGGATAGAGAGGTCGTGACGAGTTTTCGAGTCGGCAGGGATGACAAGAAGTTCAGTTTTCTTAAGGTTAAGTTGTAGGTGGTGTTGCTTCATCCAGAGGGAGATGTCGCTCAGACATGCTGAGTCTCGGGTCGAAATCGTCTGATCTTCGGGATGAAACGCAAGGTGGAGTTGCGTGTCATCCGCATAACAGTGGTAGGAGAAGCCATGCTTACGAATGACTGATCCCAGTGATGTCATGTAGATCGAGAAGAGCAACGGTCCAAGAACTGAGCACTGAGGTACACCGGTGTCAAGATGTTGCGGTTCTGAGACTTCACCTCCCCCCGAAACCTTGAAGGATCTACCCGAGAGGTAGGAAACGAGCCATTGGAGAGCCTTGTCGGAGACGCCCATTTCCTTGAGAGTCGAAAGGAGAATACTGTAGTTAAGGGTGTCAAAAGCAGCGGATAAGTCTAGCAGGATGAGAACGGATGACATGGAGGCCGCCCTTGCCAGTCGTAGGTCTTCAACAACTGAGAGCAGAGCTGTCTCTGTAGAGTGTCCTTTCTTGAAGCCTGACTGGTTGCTGTCCAAGAGGTTGTGTAGAGTAAGATAGGCCGAGAGTTGATCTGAGACGACACGTTCCAGGGTCTTTCCGATGAAGGGCAGTAGAGAGACTGATCTGTAGTTCTCTAGAAGTGCGGAATTCAGCGAGGGTTTCTTCAACAGCGGGGTGATCCGGGCTTCTTTGAAAGCAGTAGGAAATGTGCCAGAGTTGAGCGATGAGTTGATGATGTGAGTAATTGCAGGAATGACTGAGGGAGAGATGTCTTGCAGGAGATGGGTGGGGATGGGGTCCAGCGAGCAAGTAGTCGGGTGATTCGACACGATGATTCTCGCAGCATTGTTTTCAGTCAACGGAGAGAAAGAGCAGATTTTTGCCTGGTAGAACTGAGTCTTAGCGACCGAGACATCCTCAGAGAAAGAAGAGAGAAGACTTTAATAGAGAGAGAGATCTGCAGGGTCATTAGATTTGTGCCATTTTCTCTCAGCTGCCCTGAGCTTGGTTCTGTGTTCCCGGAGGACATCAGAGAGCCATGGTGTTGAAGGGTTGGCACGGGCTGGTCGAGATGTAAGCGGGCATAAATTTTCCAAGCAGGATGTTAGTGTAGAGCATAGGAGGTGAGTGGCATTGTCAGTGCTAAGTAGAGCAAACTGATCAGGAGGAGGGAGCATAGAGGAAACAGCAGAGGATACGGTGAGAGGAGAGAGTGTGCGTAGGTTATGCCTGAAGGTAACAAAGTAGGAAGGGGGAAGGAGTGTCGGATGTTGTCACGTCGAGGTGAAGTGTGACGAGAAAATGATCGGATGTGTGCAGTGGTGTTACTTGAGTGTGATACGTGGAGCAGTAGCGTGTGTAGACAAGATTAAGTGTGTTACCGGACTTGTGGGTCGGCGACGTGGGCATGCGATTGAGGTCAAACGATGCAGTGAGGTTGTGTAGATCAGTAGCTGAGGATTTCTCCAGGTGGATGTTGAAATCTCCTAGGATCACAAGAGGTGTCCCATCCTCCGGAAACGATGACAGGAGAACATCGAACTCCTCTAGAAAATATCCAAGCTGACCTGGGGGAAGATGTGCTGTCACAAAAATTATATTGAGTGAATGAGTTATAGAAACTATGTGTGACTCAAAAGAGGTGTTGCCACCCGAAGGTGCAAGTGTTTTAAATCTCCATCCAGTAGGAAGAAGTAGACCAGTTCCCCCCCTCTACCAGAGGAGCGTGGGGTGTGGGAAAACGCATAGTTTGTAGAGAGGGCAGTCGGTGTTGTACTGTCTTCTGGTTTTATCCAGGTTTCAGTGAGTGCTAACACAGAGAGACCAGAATGTTTAGCCATGGCAGGAATAAAGTCAGCTTTGTTGACAGCAGATTGGCAGTTCCACAAGCCTATAGGAATAGTGAGTGCAGAAGAGTCAGATGTAGGGATGGCACGCAGATTATCAGTGTTGCGTGTCCTACGACGTGACCCAGAGGGTTTACAAGTGTTAGTAACAGTGAGAATTTTGTGACACATGGTTTAGTGGCAAATAAAAGAGGAGAGGAAATGAGAATAAATAAGAAGAAAAGAAGAGCTAAGAGCTAGTTCAGTAATTTAAAAGTACTTGAAACCAATAAAGGCAATAATTGTTTAAAAATACAAGGAAAAATACGGAAAAGCAGATTTTTGAAAGATAAAATAATACTCAGGTGCCCTGTCGGTGTCTCTGCTCGGTGGAGTCGCCCAGGTAGAGTCGATGGTCTTAACTCTCGTCGGTCTTAGTCGCACAGGTAGAGTCGATGGTCTTTACTCTCGTCGGTCTTGAGTCGCACAGGTAGAGTCCATGGTCTTTACTCTCGTCGGTCTTATTCACACAGGTAGAGTCGATGGTCTTTACTCTCGTCGGTCTTCACACGAGGAGGGCTGCACACGAGGGCTGACGCTCACGCAGACGAGTTAGC
The DNA here is from genome assembly GCA_033220385.1 of Triplophysa yarkandensis. Classification (NCBI taxonomy): domain Eukaryota; kingdom Metazoa; phylum Chordata; class Actinopteri; order Cypriniformes; family Nemacheilidae; genus Triplophysa; species Triplophysa yarkandensis. Next base: position 15,230,807 of record CM065674.1, read on the forward strand.
GCAGATACATCGCTTAAATACTCACTTAATTGTGCAATCAGTGAAAAGAGCTGAATGCGCCTTGTAAATTATCACAACAATAGCCTCGATGGCATGGCAATCATAAACCAATGGCTCTGACTGAAACCACAAATAGCTCACCTATGCGCTTGAGTTCTCCAGAACAAGACAGGGGACTTGTTTTGTAATGCAGCAGCCCTACTGTCATTGAGACCGATACTGTGATAAATTTGATAGTGGTGCAGTTAAGTGGTTGCCCGGTTACAGAATGTGCTTGCAGAGTCTGTTTGATATGTTAGGTGAAGATATGGAGCCGGAGGAATCACAAAAGTGAATTATAATGGCGGTGGTGAGCGGAGGATGACATTAAGGAGTAGCATGAACTGTACTCAACCCCAGATGTAGAGGTTTATCTGGACTTAGTAAGTTATAATTACTTGTCAGTAATAATCATCAAAATAAATGAAATAAACACTTGAGATCTATCCGTCTGTGTGAAATAAATGTATCAAATATGCAAGTCTCATTATTCACTTCATGAATGCAATTAGTGTATTCATAAATTTTATGAAAATATTCTAATCACAGTTGGTAGAAAACTAGACTATGATTCTTTGCTGTGTGTTTGCTTTGTTTTTTTGCTAAGCGGCAGTCTCTACATGGATCTTCACTCTCTGCAAGTTCATATATAGAATTTAATTTTTTCAACTTCCCTCACTCAGCTGAGTTGAAAGGTGTAAATTGCAAACGTTGTTTAAAATATCAAAGTTAAGAATTTGTAGGCCCAAATAATCATGTTTAAAATTAGCCATATACACAAGGCTTAAATATGTAGATTATTCAGACTATTTAGGCTATATTTTGAAATCATTTAAACCTAGCAAACACAAAAACCATTTAAAACAATTTTTTGTCATGTTATGAAAGTTTCTAAAATTTATATCCAACGTATTTAAAATGACAACCTAAACAACCTGAACAAAAACGTTTTTTAAACATTATATTTATATTGTTAGTCACATTTAGACATTTAAAAAATGTCTCACTGATGTGGTATATAATAAATTTTTTTCTTAAAAATTGACATATAAGAAAACCTTTGTCTCATCTATACCTTCTATTTAAAATCAAGTTAAAAACCATTCATTCTCAAAAACACATATGTATTGCAGGACCTTGTCTCAGACGACCATCGGGATAGGACCACAGGAGACAGATGATTCTTCTTGACTTTGCAGCGAGGAATCGACCTACTGTTTAAAATCTAGTCAGAGGAAAACTGGCTCCCCATCTGAACCTAGCTTTCCCCAAGACCAGCTACTCTACCTGCGTGACTTCAAGACCAAAGAGAGTAAAGACAGCGACTCTACCTGCGTGACTTCAAGACCAAAGAGAGTAAAGACAGCGACTCTACCTGCGTAACTCCACTGAGCAGGGACACCAACAGGGCACTTGAGTATTACACTTAAATTTTCTACAATTTGTTTGAATATAGCTCTTATTTAGCTGCTGTGTAGCTCTTGACTTTTATATTTCTTGTGTTTGCTCTTTTGCTTTTCATTCATTTAACTTTTATCCTCTACCATGTGCTTTGACAATTTTGACTGTCACTAACAATCGTAAATCTTCTGGGTCACATCTTAGAAAAGGCATAACTAATAATCTGCATACAATTACTACTTCTACATCACACTCACTTACTATTCCCATTGGTTTATGGAACGGCCAATCCTCTTTTAACAATGGTTAAACACTCTGGTTCCATTGTTTTAGCACTTACTGAGACTTGGATCAAACCGGAGGACAGTGCAACACCGACTGCCCTCTCTAATAACAAAATGTTCTCCCACAGCCCCCACACATCTGGTAAAGGTGGTAGAACCGGGCTGCTCTTTCCAAACTAATAGAGTTTTCAGCAGATTGCATCCTCATGAGACAATACTGCCTTCGAATCGAACATGGTATCTGTCAATCATCCATTTCAAATATTTTTGTAGTCATCTATCGCCTCCAAGGTCAGCTTGGACAGTTTTGGGAGGAATTTGATATGCTCCTGTCATCTTTTCCAGAAGATGGCATCCCCCTTGTGGTACTCGGAGACACTAACATTCACTTACGATCATTTCCTCATCACCTATGATCTTGACCTATCTGCACCAGACACGGTGTGAAACTTGGGAAAAGCAAATTAATGATGTCTGGTGGTGACAACCCAAAGGGGAGTCCTGTCAAAGGTACGGGCTCTAGCCTCTAACTGATTACACCCCGTTTTCCGACCAGATAATGGTTCTCGGCTCATCTTGGGAGATTCCAGTCAGGAAAGAACTTCTGTCTCAGACTCACACAGCTGTTTTATCCCCGGCCTAAGCTCTGGAACCTCCATGTCTGGCCCCTGAAGGGTCCAAGTGATGGGGTTCCACACGATGTAAAAGATACCATTCTTAGTGCCCACATCCTTCAACTCTCAGAGTATATTTAGCCGCCATCTCTTCTCGCCTTGCTCCGACTAAAGGGGTATTAGTGGTGTAAGACCCTTAAATTAACCACATCGATAGCTACCAAGCAGTGGAGACCAAATGTGAGATCAACTGTCCCCTCATTGGACTTGGCTTTAGTGCTCGAGGGCGTAATTGATTCTCCTTTTGAACCAGACTTACATACACTGTAACAGCCAATCATGTAGGTCAGATCAACAATTCATTTGCTAAGGATGTTCTTTCAGACAAAGATAAACCTGACAGCGTTTTGGATTCATGTTTATTTATAGCCTCAGGTGTGTGTGTGTGTAACTGATACCCACCGAGCTTTTTAAAACCAATTCTTGGGGTGTTTGGCACTTATGCTTCACAACTAGTCAAACAAATGTTTTGCCTGAGCGTTTGAAACATAGCATGTTGTGCCCGCTTTTACAGGGAACAGGGTAACAGCAAAGTTATCTGAAATATTCATTTAGAATAACACTGAACAACATGTTAAGTAAGTTCCTTTGATATGGCTTTACAATCTGTGATTTGTACTCTTTCAAAGTACAGGATTTCAGATCTATCTGGATAGAGAAGCACATAAGATCATTCCTCTGTGTTTTTTACTTAAAAATCTTTTACTTAAAAAAAATCCTTTGTATTTATGTTGTGTGAGTGTTTTTCCTCGTTTTGGTTTAAAACAACAATTTTGCAGATATATACAAGCAATCACCGTTACAAGCAATCACTATTATTGTGATATTTACAAAACATGGCTGTTATTACTGTATTATACTGTAGGACATGCTGTCTTTACATGTGCATGCAGAAGGAAATCACAAAACTGTACTTCCAGCATGTCATGATTGCCAGGAGTTCTGTATTTTGGACTCCTATGCTCGGTCTACTTAATGTCGTCATAATGTCATTCTGTAATGTGAATGATCGCACATGCTCATATGCAGAGCTGGCCAAAGGCGTGAGCGATCTAAGCAGGTACACATTAACTCATGAAATGATTTTTACTTCAAATTTATGCATTAAAATTACTAAACAAAATAAGCACAAACTAATGGGAAACTGCCATGAAATGCCATGGTTATTTTCTGCAGTATCTACATCTATCTCTTCAACTTGCCTTCGTCTTACAATGAATACTAAGTTTACATACAAATACAAAGGCCTAGAGACCTGTGAAGCAAACAAATTTGCAAAGCCGGTTGGTAATGTTTAAAGGGTAAATGGTTTCAGGAAACCCTTGAATTAAAATTTCCGGCTACACCTAATTCACTAACTCACTTCTTTACTAACTACTCACTCTATCAAAAAAAAAAATAAAATCTTTTGTAACTTCTCTCTCTGTGTAACTTGGTAACATTGTTGTAGCACTTGTTCACCTATTGTTGTATCGGCTATTTACCGCTTCATTGTCTCCTCGACTATTGTAAGTCGCTTTGGATAAAAGCGTCTGCTAAATGTCTAAATGTAAATGTAAAATGCTAGTACAATAAATATGATTTGAGAAAACAAACCTTTAATATTTCAGCCATTAACAATCACACCTGGATTATCTGATCAAGGTCTTAAGAATGACTTCAAACGACAGTTTTGTGCTTCCTTCAGGGTGCTGAACTTACAACAGACCACATGATTTTTACTGAGGAATTCAATTCTATACTACATACTGATACATCGATGGATTATAAGTAAATAAAAAACTTTAAAGCTACAGATAATTCTGGTACAAGACTTTATATCAGTGGTATGTGTTAAACATTGATTTTAATGTTCTAACCAACATTTTGTATGATTTCTGTAAATAAGTTTCAATAACTTTGAATAATGTAACTGAAGTAATGTAAAAGTTTAAAATCTTGTTCACTTTAATGAACCGTCAGACTTAACTATCCGAACAGTTTGTCACTTTTATCATTTCTGGAGGATATGGTGAGAAAACATTTCCATCCGTCTGCTTTCTCCATTCCAATCTTGTGTTCTCAATCCCATGATCCTTCAGTTTCTGCTGAATCTGAAGAAACAAAATCAATGCTTCATTACTAAACACTGATAGTACTTACAATACTCTCTGGACTCACAACCTTTAAAGGTTTAACAAACCAAAAATATAATTTCAAAGGAGTTTCAGGCATGTTGCATTTATTTTTAGTTATTTTCCACATTTAGGTTGTAATAATTCACAATTTAGTGGCTACTTTTCTGTCAAAGATTTAGTTTTATGAACACATTATTCTTCATAATTCAACAGGGGGTTCTGGTTTGGTTCACTAGTTGGAATAACACAAACTCAGGACATGAGGGAGTGTAAGAGTGTTTTATGTTTATTCTAAAATTGTAGTATTAATTTAAAAAGTTTAATACTCACCCACAGTAAAAAGCTCTTCATCACTGTAGGATTATTTAAATTCTGATCAGATTTCACCTCCAATCTCACAATCTGCTTCTTTGACTCTGTAAGAACATGATTCAAGTTTATTTGAATATTCAACTTAAAAATCAAATACTTTGCACAGGAATTTTAGGAGGAAATATTACCTCCCATATCAATGTATTGTGTTTAAACATGATACTAATTCCCAAAAACTTTGTAACTTGAATATTGATTGTTTAAACATTTAAATGTTGTATAGTTTTTGACAGCAGATTGAACACTAATGTAACATGAAGGTAATACACGCACACATTACTGTGCTTAAGTTATGGTCCTGGAAATACTTTCTGTGGGTTATTAGTTTTGAGTTTAGTATCTTCATCGTTTATGGTTTTTTTGTCTTTTTAATTATACAATAATAAATGAAAAAGATGATGACAGATCTCTGTGGAAACGCTGGCTATTGTCACACAAAAGTCCTCACTAGATTAGTGTTAATGATGGGAAAATAAATATTTAGAAATCAAGTACATTTCCAAAGACACACTGCTGATATAATACTAAAAATAACCGACTTTAATTGAAAAAAAATTTGGGGTTGAAAATCTGACATGCGTAGTATTGACATATGGAGAGTTCTATACATACAAAATCCCATTAACCAGACCTCTATGCAAACAGTTTCAGTTCAGCATACATATCGGTACTTTCATTCCCAATCCACTCTCTGAGTAATGAAGTTTTCTTGAAGGGACTAATAAAGTCAGTACGGACTTAAAGTTTCTTTGCTTCCTGTCTGATAACGTTTTGTAGTTTGTGTAGTTCTTTTGTTTCATTGGTCCTGCGATGATTCTTTGCCAAGAGCGTCTGGAACCTTCTCCCATCCTAAACAAACCCTTCTCTTGTTCATTGTCCGTTGTTATATGTGTGTATGTCCTAGATTCCTCCGTTCATGGATTATGTTTTGTTCTTTCCTAGTTCCTTTATTTAATCTTTATAAATTATAACTGCGTTTGGATCTGCTTCTCTGCCTACTTTATCTACATGTTACACACGGATAAATACTGCAATGTCAAACTGACTGATAATATAAAGTGAGACAGATCACAAAAAAGAGAAGAATCATTATTAAACACAGTGTTTCACTCATCCTCAGACTGTTGATACAGATCAACTATAGGAGGATCTTCACAGAGAGGAACATCACAGCGTTCCTCGGCTGTATGCGGGGAGTGTATTGAGCACAGAAGTATATAATGACTGTAACTCGGTTTTTAACGAATAGATCATGTTGAATATGAAAACTCAACATGTTTTACTCTTTAAAGCACTTATAATGCATAAAAAGGCATGATACTTCTTAAAAGTTTTGTAATTTCTATAGCACACATTATATGACAATCAAATCTCTTTCACAAGTGAAAAAGCCAGAGAACCTAAATGCATTCTGAATGTAGAATATCCCATTTTTCAGAATTTTGGAAACGGGGATTTTTGGATGGATCAAATGCAGATAGAATCTTCTGATTTAAAAAATCACTTTCTCCATAAAATTATAAGATTTTTTCAGCAAAACATTCAATAAAGCAATAGATTGTTAAGCAAGACAAATAATTTACTTATCAATTTAGTTCAAACACAGAACGAGAGTTGTAGTTATGTGTAAAAATTAAAACATTCAATCTTGAGGTTTCTTTTACACATTCGTTTCTGATACCTCAGATATGAGAACCCCGATCACATTGTAAAGAAAGCTGATTGGTCCTCTAGTGTGAATTCCCAATGCTGATTGGCTCACAGAAAGAACCGTATACGGACAATAGGGAGTCAATTTTGTGGACAGAACATTTTTGTTCTCCAAAAAAGTCCTTAAAGGTACAAATTTAAGAAACACTGCATAATGTAAATAATTGGTAAAAAAAAGAATGCTTGAATAACTACATTTTGACCAAAATGTCAGATGGAAGCTTATAATTCTAAGGTGACTGTATTTCATTGAAGTCGTGCTGAGTTTATCTAAAGTTGCAGAAGTCGAATCTACATATGACCAGGGCTTGGAATCTCATTTTTAATTTTATATAAAATTATAGAGGATAATTTCTAAACATTTCTTATAAGAATCTCAAAAAGGCGATATTCTGGACACAAGGCATGATGTGTTATCCCCGAGAAAGACCTATCAGATAGGATTCAACTAAATCATTGAAAGCGATTTTCTTTGAAAAGACTGGAAACATCATAGTATCTGGAATAGAAAAGTGACGAAATGTTCTTCTTAATGGAGAGCAGACAACTTCAGGCAACAACAAAGTGGGCATGTCTAGTGATGTAAAAAAGTTCCCTTTCAGTCGGTCTCTCAACGTTGTGAATAAAAGGGGGTTTGATCTTGAGAACCCATTGTCTCCGAGCCTATTAAAAAAGGCCAATTAATTGGCGAATGAATCAATTCATGTCCCCGCCCGTGATAACGGGTATAAAAGGGGACGGAAGAGATCATTCTTCACCGTTTTGTTCTTCGGAACCTTGGTGTGCTCCTCGAGCGTCTCGAGGCTCTAATTGAATTGCTGGTGATATTCAACGTGGTGCAGCGGAACATTCCTTAGTGCAACTTCCCCTGGGCGTTTCAGCAACTGCTGGAGGTGCTTTAAAGCTACAAATTAAAAGAGCAAATTTCTTACCTGGGCACAGCGTGTGGTTCTGTAATGGGACGCCGCTGTTCTCTTGGGTGCAACCGGCTGGTCTCCGTCAGGTTCATGCTCGCGGACCGCCCATACCCCAACAGGCTCTTCTTTTCCGTCTTCTCGAGACGTTTCGCCGTCTCGCTCCTCGCAAACACGTGGGGAGGACGAGCTGTCTGTTGCAGCATCTGAGAGCGAGCTGCTGGCATCAGATCCGGATGACGCGCTTAACCTGCCGCTTCCAGAGGTTAGGGAGGGGGCGGATCCGGTAATCGCAGCAATGCTTTCCCAGGCTGCCGTGAGTGTTGGTTTAGAGTGTATGGCCCCGCCTACACCCCAGTACTCGAGGTTAGATCCATGGTACGTCGCGGGCGCCCGGGTGATAAGCCCCGCCCCGGTACCATTCTTCCCGGAAGTGCATAACGAGTTGACGGTGACCTGGATCGGCCCGCCTCCGTCATGGCAACTCGTCTGCTCTCACTTCTCTCGACGGGGGCGCAGCCCGGGGCTATGTGGCGATCCCGCCAGCAGAGCGCGCTGTTGCGACACATCTGTGTTCACAGAGTGCATCTAGCTGGAGGGATAGGCCCAAGCTCCCCTCCAAAGCATGCAGATTCTGACATCAGCATCGGCCTCGGATCCACACGGCCGGATCAGGACGGACCCTGCCCCTTTTCAGGGCCTGGTACCTCAATTGTCACAAAAAGAGCAATCTCCTCCCCTGGGTTTATCCAGCCGCAGTCACCCTCTTCGCGACTGTGCGCGGTTGGCAGATGTGGCTCGCAGACGTACGCGTCCCTCGGGGAAGCGTACTGTTCTGCGTGCCAAGGCAGGTATGTCGAGACCATACGTCCCTCCGGGGTCCCCGCCCTGGCCGGCCGTTGGTCTTGACAGCCACGAACCACCCGCCTGGGCTACAGTGAAGCAGATCGACCCTCTGGTCCCTCTGGCGGGCAAGTTGCCAGCCTGGCACCGGCTGTGCACACTGTCACGATGGCTGGAGCGTACGATCCGTCTCGGCTACTCGATCCATTTCGCCAGACGCCGCCCAAGTTCCGGGGGATCCTCCACACTTCAGTGAGGAGCGGGGAGTCTCCCGTTCTTCGGAGCGAGGTCGCCACCCTTCTGGCGAAGGATGCGGTCGAGCCTGTCCCACGAGCCGAGATGTCTTCGGGATTCTACAGCCCCTACTTCATCGTTCCCAAGAATGGCGGAGGTCTGCGCCCCATCCTGGATCTACGTGTCCTGAACAGGTACCTTCACAGGTTGCCCTTCCGGATGCTGACACAGAGACGCGTCCTGGCATCAGTCAGGTCTCAAGACTGGTTCGTGGCTATCGACCTGAAGGAAGCATACTTCCATGTCTCGATTTCTCCTCGACACCGACCGTTCCTACGGTTCGCTTTCGAGGGTCGAGCGTACCAGTACAAGGTCCTGCCCTTTGGGCTCTCCCTGTCCCCCCGGGTCTTCACGAAGATCGCGGAGGCCGCCGTCGCCCCCCTGAGGGAGCAAGGAGTGCGGATACTGAATTATCTCGACGTTGTGACTTCCCGTGCCACGTTACCCGGCCACCGCTGCAGCGACCGGGAGAGGCTTCCCAGGTTCCTCAGCACAAACGGTGATGAATGATCTCTTCCATCCCCTTTTATACCCGTCATCACGGGCGGGGACATGAATTGATTCATTCGCCAATTAATTGGCCTTTTTTAATAGGCTCGGAGACAATGGGTTCTCAAGATCAAACCCCCTTTCAGTCACAACGTCTCGTTCCCTCCTTCAGGGAACCTAGGTTACCATACGTAACCAGAGACCTTTGGAATTGCTCAACTTTATGAAAAGGACAAGCAAGCTTAAGTTTGTTTTTGAAGTTTATGACTGTTATCGATCTTTCAAACAAAAACGAAATAAACATTTTGTTTTTAGTTTATCCATTGGCTTTGTTAATACTGACCAGCTATAGGGGGATCTTCACATATAGGAATATCACAGTATTCCCAGCGTGTTGAAGGGTCTGTGGTGTAACACCAGGGTGAAGCCTCCTTATCAGGGTTCCTGCAGTAGTTGTTCCCCTCAAGACCTCTGCAATGAAATGATTGAAATATAATGAACATCTGTTATTAAAATGTCTATAAAAGCATCTATTCATTCAAAGTATTTCATTAACTCTTACTTGCACTGGTAAATCTCCGGAGTTACGCTATGTGTGTGGGGTGATTGAGATGACCAACTCTGACAAGTTTTTCCAGTGTTTGTGACAGAAACGTTTCCCCTGTACAAGCCTCCGTCTCCAGTAAAACAACTGAGTTCTGGGACAATTGGTGGCGGCTCAGTAGCTGCAAGAAAAAGATGATCAATATCTGTTGAACTGAATATTTTAAACATTGATTTCAGTCTGACAGGAATAAAGCTTACTGCATCGAGGAATAGAGCAATAATCCCAACGTTCTAATGGGTCTGTAGTATAACACCAAGGCATAGGCGATCCGTTAGGGTTCCTACAATAGTTCTCCTCCAAGTTTATACCAGGTAAACTACAAAAACAAGCATTTTCTGTTTTAATCTTTAACTATTTTTATGTTTAGTAGATAATTGACGATTACTCACAGTGTAGGAGTATAACTATGTGTGTGGGGTAACTGAGAGTCCCAGCGTTGGCAGGTGATTCCATATTCAGTGGTGGAGACCGTGCCTGTATAGTCTTCTCCAATGCAGTGCATACATGCTTCTGCAGCTGTTCAAAAACACATTCAAGAATATTACCTCACAGATAACAAGTCTGGGTCTTCTCATTTTTCTCACACTCATTTTTCATGAATCTGACACAAGATCTAAGGATACATATTTTTTGTGGCTCTAACTTACATACTACTTGTGATTGTTACTGTATATCCGCATATTTGAGGCCAATTAGCAAATAAGAAAGAGCTATTAAAGCCATTTTTTCAAACTTTATTGATCATACTGCTCTTAAACCTTCAAAAGAATCTTATACTCACCAAAGAAGCCAACCAAACCATACCTCGCCCGAGACTACCAAATCATTTCACTACACTTAATAAAAATGTATGCTTATTTGATTAAAAAGTGTTGCAGTAAAAAGACATCTGCATGACATGCATATTTCCTGTATTTAATCATGTTGACCTGCCTGGGTCCGTGCAACATCAGTGGCATTTCTCTTCCCTTTTATAAACCATGCCATCTTTTACTCTATGTCTTTTGGCTAACATTAACAATCTGGATAGTTTAATTAGATGTTGACCACTGAAAAATGTGTATAAGAATTTACTCGATGTAGGTTTTACTCAAGTTTTTTAAAGGTCCCATTTCATTACATTAGAATGGTATCAGCCCTTACTCTCTGAGTTTGTCCTAGGCAGCTGACACACGCTTTTGTTCTCGCAAGATCTTGTTTCTAGTCCCAGGCTTGAAAGAGACAAAGCTAAGTGGATTTATTTTATTTTAAGATTTAGAATACAAGACAACAGGAATAGGGTAAAGTAACTTTAAACCAGGTTGCTTCAAAAACAAATGCAAGTATAATGAAGGATTCCTAATTCGTCACGTTTTCACTTTTTAAACATGTCAGTTTCAGTTATGCAAGCATTGTTCAATTTAAGACATGATGCTTGTTTCTTTATATCTTTAATTTTTATACATTAGATGCACTTGTCCTGTGTAACATAAAGCAATGTTATTACAAGACATGATACACAATTGTTTCATTTATGTTTAAATTTTATAGATGAGAAGCATTTATCCTGTGAAGCATAAAGCTAAGTGAATCTACAGACATGGTCCGTGTTTCCATTATTTGTATTTGGTTTGATAGATAAGATGCGCTTCTCTTGTGTACCTTTCCATTTAAAAGCGATATTTATGTGCAATAAGACATGAAATGTTTGTGCGTTTGAACAGAAACTGAGTGTTCCATGTTATGAAGATGACGACCGTTTCTCTCATTCACCACTTGGCAGAGTCTCGCGGAGTCTTGAGCTCTAGCTAGAATGAAGCCGGAGACCAGAAGCACATTTACATTTAAAGAGACAAATGCCGGAAAAACAGCCTGCTTTTCCTCACTGACAAAGATTGACACATTCTGTGGACACCTAAGATTTGTATTTCATTTTGTTAAGGGAGGAAAACAGGACTTAATTAATGATATGTTTCATTGGCTGTGTTGATACAGACCAACTGTAGGAGGATCTTCACAGATAGGAATATCACAGTATTCCCAGCGTGTTGAAGGGTCTGTGGTGTAACACCAGGGTGAAGCCTCCTTATCAGGGTTCCTGCAGTAGTTGTTCCCCTCAAGACCTCTGGAATGAAATGATTGTTTATGGTACAATTCACTGTTATGTTAATAAAAATGACTTAATATCTCCCTAAACATCTTTTCAATCAAAGTATTTTATTAACTCTTACTTGCACTGGTAAATCTCCGGAGTTACGCTATGTGTGTGGGGTGATTGAGATGACCAACTCTGACAAGTTTTTCCAGTGTTTGTGACGGAAACGTTTCCCCTGTACAAGCCTCCGTCTCCAGTAAAACAACTGAGTTCTGGGACAATTGGTGGCGGCTCAGTAGCTGCAAGAAAACGATGATCAATATCTGTTGAACTGAATATTTTAAACATTGATTTCAGTCTGACAGGAATAAAGCTTACTGCATCGAGGAATAGAGCAATAATCCCAAGTAATTGATGGGTCGGTAGTATAACACCAAGGCATAGGCGATCCACTAGGGTTTCTACAATAGTTCTCCTCAAAGTTCATACCAGGTAAACTACAAAAACAAGCATTTTCTGTTTTAATCTTTAACTATTTTTATGTTTAGTAGATAATTGATGATAACTCACAGTGTTGGAGTATAACTGTGTGTGTGGGGTGACTGAGAGTCCCAGCGTTGGCAGGTGATTCCATATTCAGTGGTGGAGACCGTGCCTGTATAGTCTTCTCCATTGCAGTGCATACATGCTTCTGCAGCTGTTCAAAAACACATTCAAGAATATTACCTCACAAAAACAAGCATGGGTCTTCTAATTTAATCCGACTCATTTTCCATTAATGTGACTTTGAAGATCTCAGGATAAACATTTTTATAGAGGATTTAACTAACAGTAATTGTAACTGTATTTCCTTTTCAGTTGGTCCCTCAAAGTTTTGAGCTTAAAAGGTGGGTTTGATCTTGAGAACCCATTTTCTCAGAGCCTATTATAAAAGTAATTAATTTGGCGAATAAATCAATTCATGTCCCCGCCCGTGATGACGGGTATAAAAGGGGACGGAAGAGATCATTCATCACCGTTTTGTTCTTCGGAACCTTGGGTATACTCCTCGAGTGTCCCGAGTCTCTCCATATATTGCTGGTGAAATACAACGTGGTGCAGCGGAACGTTCCTGAGCGCGACTTCCCCTGGGCGTTTCAGCAACTGCTGGAGGTGGCTTTAAAGCTACAAACTAAATAGCAAATTTCTTACCTGGGCACAGCGTGTGGTTCTGTAATGGACGCCCCTGTTCTCTTGGGTGCAACCGGCTTGTCGAAGATGGTGATATCAACAATATCTGCCTCACGTGTCTGGGTCTCCGGCACGCTGAGGACGGTCTCATGCGGGCGTCATGTTCTCATTGTGAGAACATGACTATAAAGAAGTTGCGGTTGCAGGTGGCTATTTTCTTCCCGAAATCAGACGAGTCCCTGGCCTGGGGCCTCATTTATAAAGCTTGCGTACATCAGTTTCTGCGCAAAAGTTGGGATTTTTATAAAGAAAAACTTGACGTGAAAATATGCGCACCTACAGGCAAACTCTGACCCATGCGTACGCACATTATGAAGACAAAGCAGTTTGGCGACACTGATGGGGAGTTGAGGAACTGACTGTGGATGAAGGGAATTAACCCTTTGCAAAATTTACTTTGACATATTTCAATATTTACAATATTGACCGGTTGCTCATAGGTCCCGGTTACAACAAAAATACAAATAACATTAAATCACCACATCAGATACATACATGCATGTTCAGTTTAAAGACACAAAAGGAAATAAATGCTGAAAGTACGTAAATGTAATTTCTTTCACTTCCATTCTTAAATAGATGTATCACTCATTATGTGATTAATGTAATAAGTTATAAATGATTAAATATGATAGCTGAAGACATAAGTAGTGTACTGCAGCAACACTTTTCATATTGCAGCAGTGCCACACGGTTGGGACTCCCGCACTTGTGCTGGGGACCTCGGGAAACTCCAGAGCCCCTGCAGACTCTGCGCTGGGAGTTTCATCACACTGGTCTCCTGCAGACTCTGCAAGAATAAGGACTTAACCAATTGTGTAATTTATTTTATTTATTTGAGCACGCCAGCAATAAATTTATTGACCTGGGTTCCCCTGTATCAGCACATGTGTCTCTCTCCCTCTCAGACACAATGCCACACACACTGGTTTGGCAGAGAATCGGGGGCGCCTTTGCCCCCACCAGTCGCCCACACATTCTGTCAGTGAGAGACAAACCGTTTCTTTATTCCCATCTTAAGATCGGACCACTTCTTTTTTATATCTGGATCGTTTCAGTTTACCGCAGCAGTGATGTGTCCACTCTGAATATTTTTTTATGAGTAATTCCACCAAACAATGCATGGCCAATGATGCCATGCCAATGAGGTCATTTGCATTGTCTATATATGGTTAAATGTGGGCGGATAGAGGGCAGTAAATGATATTGTTTTGTGTTCGCAAATTATCAGGTAGGTTGGGATTTATAAAGTGAAAATTGCATGCAGGTGTGCGTACGCATGGTTTTATAAATCGGAATATTTTTTTTGCGTACGCTCTTTTTGGCTTTTGTGCGTACGAAGAGTTTAAGTAAGGATCCTACGCACAGTTTTATAAATGAGGCCCCTGGTCTGTATCTGCCGCGAGCGGCGATGGCGATTTGGGGATCAATATGGACGTGTCAGGGCCTGGTACCCAAATTGTCACGAAAAGAACAATCTCCTCCCCTGGGTTCCTCCAGCCTCAGTCACCCTCTACGCGCAGTGCTCGGCTGGCAGATGTGATGCCCGCTGGTTCCTCTGGCTGGTAAGTTGCAAGCCTGGCTCCGGCTGTGCACACCGTCACGATGGCTGGAGCATACGAGTCTCTCGTTTTTCGGAGTGAGGTTGCCACCCTTCTGGCGAAGGATGCAGTCGAGCCTGTCCCACGAGCCGACATGTCCTCGGGATTCTACAGCCCCTACTTCATCGTGCCCAAGAAAGGCGGAGGTCTGCGCCCCATCCTAGATCTAAGTGTCCTGAACAGGTAACTTCACAGGTTGCCCTTCCGGATGCTGACACAGAGCTGCATCCTGTCATCGGTCAGGTCTCAAGACTGGTTAGTGGCTATCGACCTGAAGGACCCGTACTTCTACGTCTTGATTTTTCCTCGACTGTTCCTATGGTTCGCTTTCAAGGGTCGAGCGTACAAGTACAAGGTCCTGCCCTTTGGGATCTCCCTGTCTCCCCGGGTCTTCACGAAGATTGCGGAGACCGCCGTCGCCCCCCTGAGGGAGCAAGGAGTGCAGATACTGAATTATCTCAATGACTGGCTCATCTTGGGTCACTCGCCAGAGATAGTTGGTATGCACAGGGACCTAGTGCTACGGCACCTAGCCCAACTGGGCCTTCGCGTCAACCGAGAGAAGAGCTAACTTTCCCCAGTGCAGAGGATCTCCTATCTTGGGTTGGAACTAGAATCTGTCACTATGTCTGCAGGACTCACGGATGGGCCTGCCCAGTAAGTGCTCGAGTGCTTGGAACATTTCAAGCATCCCGTGGTCCCCCTGAAACTATTCCAGAGGCTCCTGGGGCAGATGGCATCCTCGGCCGGAGTAATTCCCCTGGGGTTGATGCACATGAGACCGCTACAGTTCTGGCTACAGAGTCGGGTTCTGAGGACGGCATGGCACATAGGCACCAGGCGGATCGTTGTCACGCCTCTGCGCAGTCGCACTCTAGCCCCTTAGTCATCAAAGACCTTTTTACGAGGGAGGGTACCGCTTGGGCAGGTCAGGAGGCATGTTCTGGTTACCTCAGACGCCTCCCTGCAGGGCTGGGGTTCAGTGTGCAACGGGCACGTAGCGTCGGATCGATGGACAGGTCCCCGCCTATGCTGGCATATCAATGCCCTAGAGCTGTTGGCAGTACTGCTGGCCCTCAAGAGGTTCCAGGCCTCTCATTCAGGGAAAACACGTCCTTGTTCGTTCGGACAGTACAACAGCCGTTGCGTACATAAACACCAAGGTGGCATACGATCCAGGTACATGTCTTGACTCGCCCGCAGCCTTCTCATATGGAGGAAGCAGATGGTGAAATCCCTGCGAGCCATTCACATCCCGGGTGCTCTGAACACGACAGAAGCTCTCGCACCAGACACGCCGGCCAGGAGATTGGCGATTCCATCCCTGCGCAGTCTAGCTCATTTTGGGAGCACTTCGATAAGGTTCAGGTAGACCTGTTCGCCTCCCCGGACTCCTCCCACTGCCCGCTTTGGTATGCCCTGACCAAGGGTCCCCTCGGCACGGATGCCTTAGCACACAGCTGTCCGCGGGGCAAGCGGAAGTACAGTGAGCCTCATTGCAGGGGTCCTGTGCAAGGTCAGGTAAGAGGAACACCAAGTGCTTATGGTTAACCCCTACTGACCCAACCACACTTCGTTCTCGGAGCTCATGGCTCTGACGACCGCTCCCCCGTGGCGGATTTCCCTGATGAAGGACCTTCTAACTCAGGGGAAGGGCACGTTGTTACACCCCAGGCCAGACCTCTGGAACCTCCACATCTGGCTCCTGGACGGGACGAGGAGCTTCTGAGCAGTGAGTAAGTCGCTTCATTGCATGTCAGGACATGGCCTGGCGAAGTGGCGGGAATGAATTGTTCCCCCTTTCAGCTCACAACGTTGAGAGACCGACTGAAAGGGAATGTTGTGACTTCCCGTGCCACGTTACCCGGCACCGCTGCACCGACCGGGAGAGGCTTCCCAGGTTCCTCAGCACAAACGGTGATGAATGATCTCTTCCATCCTCTTTTATACCCGTCATCACGGGCGGGGACATGAATTGAATCTTTCGCCAAATAAATTGGCCTTTTTTCAAGAGACAATGGGTTCTCAAGATCAAACCCCCTTTCAGCTCACAACGTCTTGTTCCCTTCTTCAGGGAACCTAGGTTACCATACGTAACCAGAGACGATCAGCATATTTGAGGCTACACAAATTAGCATATGCTATTAAAGGTGCCGTTCTTCTTGATTTCATATTTAAACTTTAATTCAATGCCAGGCAAGAAATTTTATTTACCAGCAATTGCCTAAAAAAACGGCCAGTTTAGACTAAATTACTTTACTTCTTTTTTAGTGACATCACTTTAACGGTTAACCTCCACTCAAAGGAACACATAAAAGGGGGCATGGATTTGTTGCGCTCCTGCGGAGAAGAGAAAGAGTTGCGTTTGTGATGTAATTAACAGTGTTTAGACGACATGGAGACAAACAAACACACTCTACAGAGTCTAATCATCTTTGTTTGGCCTTCCCAGGGACACTGTACTCAGAGATCAGTGATTATAATTCATGTTTAAGTCGGTTCCTGGACATGATAATTCACTATTGACCACAACATTCTTTTGCATAGACTTGAACACTTGATGGGCATAATTGGAAATACATTAGCAGGGTTAAAGTGGTACTTAACTGACCGTCATGAACTTGTAGCAGTTGAAAAAGAGCTATCATATCAATCACAAGTGCAGTATGAAGTACCTCAAGGCTCAGTTCTAGGGCCGCTACTCCTAACGCTATACAGATTACCCTTGGGAGTTTTCATAAGGAAATGTTTTTAGCATTTGTAAAACTGAATTTTTGAGTCTCAAAAATATATCCAATTATGGCCAATACTATTTTATAATTTTGCTCATTACTTGTAAAACCTTGAATGGTTTAGCACCTCAGTATTTGAATGAGCTCCTTTTCCTTTATAATCCTCCACGTTCGCTGGATTCTCAATACTAAGGCAATTCGATAATGCCCAGAATATCAAAATCAAAGACACTATACACCTGAATAGTTCACCATATACCTCTCACTCAACTTTTACAGTAATAAAACTTAAATAATTGGATCAAAAGAGACCATGTCTGTACCACTAATATTACAGAAGTAAAAATTTTCTTAAGTCAACATATAAACTTGATCGAACCCCACCACAGAGGCAACATCTCTTTATTGGTCCTGCTTGACCTTGGTGCTGAATTTGTAACACTGTTTAGTTATCAAAATTAATAAAAAGTTAATAACAGAAAACTAACCTGATGTGATTGCATGATATAAGAAAAAATGCCATAGAACAGTGGAAGGCCTTTCAGTGTAATGATTTTTAATGATTGACTAATGAAGTGAATTCTAAACTGAAGCCCTATCCCACCACTATGCTAGATTAGAGTACCCATTGTCTTTTCTTTTTTCGAGGCTGATGAAAAAGGAGCTATAACACAACTTTGTAAAAGTTAAAACGACGTCAGAGAGGTTTAAAACAGACTTCTTCATATATTTTACTTTCTTTGGATTTATCAAGTACACATTTTGCAATGTATAAGCTGCTATTTATGCGATTAAATATGTACTAATGATTCTGATGTTTTACGATACAACAGAGATCTAATGGTGAAAAACAATGAATACAGGTTTCTAGGGTAATAGTTTGTGGATTATGGTAATGGATGCATGTTTGTATGTGTTTAAATTAGTGGTGGGTATAGATAAATAATTTTAATCTCGATTAATCTCACTGTAAACTTGAAATTAATCTATATTAATCTAGATTAAAATGGCTAGTTTGAGTTCTGTCAAAGGCATTCAGAATATGTGTGCTACCCAAATAATGACCAAAAGTAAATCATTACACAAGATGCAAACAACCTTATGCTGCGTTGATACAACACGCGTGTAGTTTGACGCTTGAACATTTAAGTTTATTCGCTTGTACAATTTGCCTCATTCCCATCCTATGCGTCATTCGCACGGGGGGGAGTGGCTTTTGTCAGGGCAACTCATCAATTTATCAGATGAAAAGTAATTTTATTGTAAAATAAAGTGATTAACTTAAATTGACGGCTTTAGTTATAATCTTAATATTTGTATAGAGCTCAAATTGAGCTAAGAGAATATTTTCTTTCAGTAAATGTCACTTTTATTCCTGTCTTTGTTTCAGACAAAGCTCCTGATTGGTGCACGCGGCGGAAAAATTTCAATTACTTCAACTCATACAATTTGCGTCCAAAGCGCCGCAGTAAATCTCCTCGCATCTATTTCAACTGCATTGACCTAACATGTAAACCACTCGCGCCTGACACTCTATTTGTGTCTGGTGTGAAATCAGCATTAGTCTTGTCGAGGTTTCAATTGGGAAGCTACTTAAAAATATAAACCCAGCGGCTTCACAGCTGCATCATGTTGGCACATAACGTGTGATGACGTCATTTCACAGTAGGTATACACACAGGTTAGAATACTTGCTCTCGCCCCCGCCTTTGCAATTTGGTTACGTATACATCGACGCTAAAAGATCTTTTTTAGTATAGAGACAGCTCCCAACCCAACTTTGAGAATAGATTAATGGTGTTATTTTTTTTCATCGCCCGAAAAGAGTCTCACATTAACGCAGCACATTAACGCAGCACGTTAACGCCGATAACGGCCCACCACTAGCTTAAAAACAGTAATGTTGTCTAAAATTTCGAAAGCACAATTACAATATAACTGTTAAATGTTAAAAAGGTAAAAGTCTTGGTATGTATTGATGGGTAACTGAAAAGGGTATGGGTAGGAAAACGTCAGGAAATTTCTGATATTCATAAGATTTTATAAACCAAACTAAGCTGTTTCTAGAGAGACTTTACCTTAGTATTTTTCATCTATTCAGACAAATCTGTATTTGTGACCTGTTACTACTGAGCTATTCTTCGTTATAATAAAGTAAATGGTTAACATTGTTAATTGTAAACATTGTATTTGTTGTTTTGACATTTAAGTATTGTATTATATAGAAAATTCAGTTTAGAGGGTGCACCCTACTAAATATAGTTTTATTTAGTTGACCATAGAGTTCAATTGTTCAATTTAATTGAAGTTGAAATTTATTCTATTGTGATCTTGTATTGAACAAAAATAACTGATAATTATCATTTATGGTTTTTCCTCATCAAGAAAAAAATCCACGTCAATAAAAAAGTTTATTTTGACTTAATTGTTGTTGTTTTAATTACATAAATATATCTCCATAGTCAAACCTTATTATGGTTGATATTAGCTGCAAGTTATTTTACACGAGTGCTTCACATTTGATACTGTAGCCCACAAAATCCTACTAGATCGCCTGCAGAATTACACCAGTATTTAATGTAATGAGCTAAGCTCAGTTACTCTTCTTTAAATTCAGCTTCACTACACTAAACCTGCTACCCTTATATAACGCGCTAAGTTACAGCAATATGGTAAAAGAAGTTTACAATATTTAAACTATTTTTTATATTGAACCATTTTCAGATCAAGGCTATCTCAGAAATAATTAAAATCAGATAGGCTGGGATGACTGTGCAATTATTCATTTTCCAACTGTTCTAAGCCAAATTGGCAAAACATGGCAAAAAGAACACTTGCTCCAAATTTGTGGACGTCTTTGTGAGTTTGGGTTTGTGCGGTTGATAATTGAGAATCACATGAATTTGTGTTCTCAAGATCGTATTTGATAAATTCGAAGTTGAGAGTGTCTTCTTCTTTGGTTTGCACAATAAACGTCTGAAGACATTTTCACCGTTAGTGACATGTACTTGTCAGTTGTCACATGGACCTAATGTTGTCCTCGCCCTCTGCAATCTTTATATTGCTTAAAAAAATGATTGCGTGTCCGCCCAGGGAGGTCATCCTCACATGCAGAAGGTGGCACTCACACACCAAAAAGCTCAATGCAAACTGTTGTAAGAAGAAGTTACTGTTCTGTCATTTGCGGCTGATGTGTACAGTGGTGGCATCGTTTACTGATCTAGGATTAGTGATCTGTAGTATTTGCATGTCCTGTTTAAAAAATCTTCACATTGGCTACCTATGAAGTATCGTATAGAGAATAAAGTTCTTCTGATTACAAAGCCTGAAGCGTGTAGACCAGCTCAAGTGCACTTTCAATGTTGTTTACTGAATTACCCGCCTCGGTTTGAGCCATTATTAATAACACTTGTAAACCCTCTGTGTCACGTCATTGGACACGCTACACTGATAACCTGCATGCCATCACTACATCAGTTTCCTCTTAACTCATTATTCCTATAAGCTGACTTAGTTCTTGCCATGGCTGAACACTCTGGTCTCACTTTTTTAGCACTCACTGAAACCTGGATTAAGCCTGAGGACAGCCTTCTCTAGTTACTACACATTCTCCCACACACATCTGGTAGAGTAGAGGTTTAAAACGCTTGCTCCTACGCTTGCACCTGACAACAGCTCTTTTAAGTCACACAAATAACCATTACTCATCCACTCAAAATCATCTTTGTAGTCATCTATCGCCCACCAGGTTAGCCTGGACATTTCTTGGAGGAGTTGGATATTCTCCTGTCATCTTTTCCGGAGGATGGGACACCGCTTGTGATCCTGGGAGACTTCAACAACCACCTGGAGAAACCCTCAACTGCCGACATACACAACCTCACCACATCGTTTAACTCAGACGTGTGCCCACGAGGCCGACACACAAGTCCGGAAACACACTTGATCTTGTCTACAGACGCTACTGCTCCACATATCACACTCAGGTAATGCCGATCATTTCCTCGACCCACTTCAACACGACATGACAACACCCCTCACTACACCCCTGCCTGGCTTGTAACCTTAATGCGCAACCTACATTCATTCTCCTCTCACCCTATCCTCTGCTGCTTCCTCTATGCTCCCTCCTCCTGACCAGTTTGCTTTACTTATCGCTGACAGTGCCACTCACTCCCTATATACTACACTAACATCCTGCTTGGACAATTTATGACCCCTAACATCTCGACCCGTCTGGGCTAACCCTTCGACACCTATTCCCACTGATGTCCTCTGAGAACACAGATCCAGGCTCAGGACTGCTGAGAGAAAGCGGCGAAAATCGAATGACTCTGCAGATCTCTCTCTATCAGTCTCTTTTCTTTCTCTGCGGATGTCTCGGTCACAAAGACTCAGTTCTACCAGCCGAAAATTAACAGCTCACCAGACTCTCACACTTTCTTCAAGTCCTTCTCTGCTCTACTCTGTCAAACCACCCCTCCACCCTCATCGGACCAAACGGCTGATGATATTGCATCCTTTTTGTTTAGAAGACCATCGGTCTCAGCAGCCAGTTCTCTGCTCCACCACCACTGGACCATAATCTGGCTCCTCTGACCGTCTCTCTCCACTCTTTCTCAGTTGACTGAAGACGACGCTGTGAGAATCATTGGCCGTTTCACCCCACTCTTGAAGAAACCCTCTCTGAATTCTGCACTTCTGGAGAAGTACATGCTGGCATCTCTTCTGCCCTTTAATGTTAAAATCTGGAGCATTTTGTCTTTGACCAACTCTCGTCCTACCTCACTCTGCACAACCTCCTTTACAGCAACCAGTCAGGCTTCAAGAAGGGATACTCAACAGAGACGGCACTGGTTTCAGTTTTTGAAGACCTACGACTGGCAGGGGCGGCCTCAAGATCATCCGTTCTCATCCTGCTGGACTTATCCGCTGCTTTCGACACCGTGAACCACAGAATTCTCCTTTCAACTCTCAAGGCAACAAGCATCTCCAATGGTTCTGATCGTACCTCTCGCGTAGATCCTTCAGGGTCTTCTTATGAGGCGAAGTCTCGGAATCGAAACGTCTTGGCACCGGTATACATAATGCCACATTGCTTGGACAATGCTTTTCTTGATATACATGACATCACTGGGATTTGTCATTGAAAAGCATGGCTTCTCATATCACTCTTATGCGGACGACACGCAGCTCCACCTTGCTATTTACCCTATAGATCAGAAATTTTGACCCGAGTCTCAGCATGCCTTGGTGACATCACGCTCTGGATGAAGCACCATCACCTAAAGCTAAACCTTGCTAAAACAGAACTTCTTGTCATCCCTGCCAATCCAAAGACCCAAGGATAATCAACCATTGAGCACTCTTATTTATGATGATAACAGTAACATTGCCATGATTTAATTAAAATAAAATTGAATAAATCAAAAATTATATAATAAAGAATAATAAAGATTAGAAAATTGAACAAAAGTAATAATAAGCATAATGCTTCTGTGGAATAATTCATATATTAAATAAGAAATTTAAAAACTGTCAGCTTCTCTCCTTTATAAAAATTTTTGACCATTCTTCCAGAAGTTCATTTGTGAGGTCACACATTGATGTTGGACGAGAAGGTCTGGCTCTCAGTCTCCGATCTAATTCATCCCAAAAAATTTCTATCAGGTTGAGGTCAGGACTCTGTGCAGGCCAGTGAAGTTCATCCACACAGACTCTATCATCCATGTCTTTTTGTCTTTGTGCACTGATGTCATGTTGGAAGAGGAAGGTGTCAGATCCTAACTTTTCTTCAAAAGTTGGACAATTTGGAATTGTCCTAAATGTTTTGAAGCATTCAGATTGAGAGTGATTGAAACTCCTGATTTGGATTATTTGGATGGGAGAGATAATACTTTTGGCAATATGGTGCACTTAACAGAGCTCCTATGGTGCTATAAACCGTTCAACTCTTTATAGCCCCTTACAGATTTACACTGGATTAAGGGAAAACTGTTTTCATACGTAGCAACTAAACTTTAAAACAGCGTCCTGACACTGTTGGGTTCAAACCCGGTCTCCCATTTTTTCTCTCAAGCATTCATGTAGCACACTGAACCAGACCAAATATTACTTTATTCTAAAATAAAAGTAAGAATGGTGTATGGTTTACAAAACAAATCATCTATAATGTTTCTGGCTTTGTTCAAATATATATTTCGATAAATATAACATTGAAAATTCATTGTTCAACCCAAAGCAAAAATGTCATTGAAGAAAAACGAATGAAGTGGCTTCAGCATGGTAAAACAGAAGCAAATAGCCCTGAGATTGTGTTGTTTAGTTAACGGAATCATGAATACTAAACGTAAGGATAAAACGTTAATAAGTGTGTTAACCTTAATACAGCTCTTAATACAGAAGTATTTTCTGAAGTGTTCAGATTGTTTTTTTGCTCATTGTTATGAGGTTTCAAGATAAATAGATTTATTATTGGTGTTTTCTTTATGTGAGCATAAATTTTTATGCACATTTTGATTGCATATCAGTGATATTACTGAGACAGAGACAGACCATCATTCAATACACATCAGATTATGGATATCTCATTATGGAAATAATTTTCGAAGCATAGACATTTTAGACTAGAAAAGACGCAATAACAAAACAAAATCAACAAGTCAGAAGTGAACAGGATAATGGTGACTCAACCAAACATCAACATGTAAACTTCAGTTAATGGTCAGTGAGAGCTTTTGTAGACATACGACAAAACCAGCGACATTTTCTATTTGTGGTTTTTAGAAAACTGCTGTAAAACCTACAGAGCTTTACAGAGGGATTTTACAGTCGGTTTTATTAGTTTATGTTTCCTACACAACAGAGCACAGTAAAAGAACTGACAACCATAACTTTAAATATTAATTCAACAACAACGCGATACAATAAAACTCTAAAAAACATTAAACCAACATCACTGCATAAGATCTGTAAATAATGTTTCAAATGCTCAATGCTGATTATGTTTGATGCACTTTATGTTGACAATTCAACAGTATTTTACATTGCTTTAGTATTTGTGTGTTGTCAGAAAATGATGCTGTTTTGTGCGGTGTAACTGTAGAATGTCAGTTAGGTGAACATGTATTTGTATTTCTGGTGGAATAAGTTTCTTTGTGATGTTCTGTATTTAGGACTTGTTCCTCACTGACCTGAGAAAAGCAGCAGAAGAATCAGTCCTTCCATTGCTGATGGATTCACAGAATGAAATGAAACTAAAACTGTGAAAAGAGAATTCAGAATCATAGACAGTTTAATAAAGTCATCTGGCAATACAAGAGATAAAACGAGAAGAAAATCCTCACAGGTTTACCTGGAAGAACCGTCAGAAGGGAAGATGATATGGTCTGCATGTTTACATCTTAGAACTCTGGGTTATTTCCATCAGATTAGTTTATATGCAAAATCGGATTTGCCGTCGCGCTGATGTGAAACTGATTTGCATTCAGATTTTGTTGACTATGTGAGATTTCTGCCGATGGATATTTTAGTCAGAAATCAGCATAACATTTCCTTGTTGATTTGTGTCATAAAACGTTCTAGGGAAAATGATGATCAGCGTTGAACACTTCTATATTACTGAGAGTTCAGCAGGTGATGTGAATGAACATTAACATATGGAAATTAAAGACAAACGATATAATGCATAGTAAAAGCGGTTTATATAAGCTCCATATGGAGGAGAGGAGGGTGAGTAATATGTAGAAAGTCAGATTTGATTTGTTTGCAGGTTCTTGAATGCTTGCACTTGTCTTCCTCAATGTCTGATGAGTTCATTTGTTTCATGGCTAACAAAGTTTTGCAAGTTATTTTGTGTGCAAGTAATTCCTCTCCTTTTATTTAATTCCCTTCCCCTATAAAGACTTACAACTGTAGATTTGATCATTTATTGCATCAAACAGGTCAGCAATAAACTTGTAGCATACAGTGGGTACAAAAGTATTCAGACCCCCATACATTTTTTACTCTTTGTTATATTGCAACCATTTGCTTAAATCATTGAAGTTCATTGTTTCCCATTATCGTACACACAGCACCCCATATTGACTGAAAAACAGACCAGTTTAAATTTTTGCTGATTTTTTATAAAAGAGAAATTGAAATATCCCATATAATAATATCCCATAAAAACAATTATATTTGTTATTCACTCAATAAAAAAGGTGCATACAATAATTTGTTTTTAAAGATGTGCTCTAAATATTGTGCTTAAAATTGCTAAATCAGAGAGTTTGAGTAAACAAAACAAGAAAACTTAAATAATAAACCCACGATTTGTATTCTTTTGTATTGTTTTTTTAATGTAGTTTTAGTGTTTATAACCTCCTAAACTAAAATACTAAAACGCAAGTGTCTCTTTTTTGGAGCCCTATAAATCAAAGTGTATTACAGTGCTATAATGTAATAAAATGATGATCATGACAATTTATTTTAGAACAGAAGCAACAAACACACGCACGACTGCGCACACGCATGCACGCGCACACACACACACACACACACACACACACACACACACACACACACACGCACACGCACACACACAAGATTTATCAGTCCCACTCTTTTTTTCTCCCTATTTTCAATAGTACCCAGCCCTACACATGGTTTAATATAACAGCCGTTCTTTCCTTGATATGCCATAAACATCTGTCAGTTGTCATCTAGACCTATAAAACAACACAAATAATGATCTTAGATGCAGTAGGGGTTAGGTTCATCTAGGCACCGAACCCTGGTCTCCTGCGTAGCAAGCAGGAGCTCTACAGTGTTGCCACAAGCGTCAGGGCAAAGGTATCCAAAAGGGAACAGGCAAAACTATCCTGTCACAATACAGGCAAAGTCCAAAATCCAAAAATCTGTCAAAAACAGTCAACAATCCAAAATCAGCAGGCAAATTCATATTCCAAAAAATAGGCAGGAACTTATGACAACAGAGGGTTTAAATAGTCAATTAACAAGTCTCAGGTGAAATCGATAAAACCAATAATAATTACTTGTGATCTTAAAAAAACAATGAGGACCTCACATGGCCAAAAATAGAAAAGCAGTCACGTTATTCATGACAGGACCCCCCTCTCTATGAACGTCTCATGACGTTCATTCTGGGGCGATCAGGATGTCTCTGATGGAAGTCGAGACCACCACCGGTTCAGCACCCAGTTACCTTAACTCACTAATTCAAAGGTATAGGCCCTCAAGATCTCTGTGCTCCGCAGATCGGCTATTTACCGCTTTATTGTCTCCTCGACTATTGTAAGTCGCTTTGGATAAAAGCGTTTGCTAAATTCCTAAGTATAACTGTAAATAGAAGTCTTTGATAAGGTCTATGTTCAGAATATCTCTAGCTGGGACCTAGGATCATTCTTCTGGGCCATACCCCTACCAGTCCACCAGATATTGAAGACCATCTCTAACTCTAAGGGGATCCAAGAGGCGGTTAATTGTGAAAACCGGCTTACCATCAATGATTCTTGGGGCGGTGGTGGTCTTGTTCAAGACGCTAGCGGGTTGGTGACAACAGGTCGAAGACGGGAGACACAGAACGTAGGGTTAATTCTCATGGCCCTAGAAAGTAGGAAGACAGTAGACGGGATTAATCCTCCTCAAGATCTTAAAGGGACCCACAAACCGAGGAGTAAGCATGCGGGACTCCATTCGCAGGGGAAGATCTCAGGTCGACAGCCAGAATCTTTGCCCAGGGCATGGTGGTGGAGCAGGTCTGCGATGGTTGTAGGCCTGAAGCTGTTTTTGTCTTGCAGACCTTTGAAGAGCCAACCAGACCTTTGCCATACACATGTGCACTGCCAGACAAAGTTCTGGGCTGAAGAAACCCAAACATTTGCCTTTTAGTCAAGGAACAGCAGAGACCGAAACCCAAACTGACACTCAAAGAGCGAGAAACCTGTAGAAGAGCAAAACAGTGTGTCATGAGCATATTCTGCGCAAATATCATACCTGCTCCAAGATAAAGGGTTGGTGGAGTCTAAAAAACGGAGGGTGGTCTTGAGGTCTTGACTGTTTGACCTCTAGACTCGGGATGAAAGCCAGAAGAGAAACTTACATCAGCCCCAAACAGTTTACAAAAGGCTCTCCAGAACCTAGAAGTGAATTGGGGCCCAGAATCTGAGACTTTGTCAAGAGGGAGGCCAAATGTTCTGAAAACCTGCTGGCACACAAGCCCAGCAGTCTCTTGAGCAGAGGGAAGTTTGGGTAAAAGTTTTTTTGAAGCAAGGACGATGAGAGAGCACAAAATCAAAACGTTTGAAGAAAAGGGCCCACCTTGTCTGTCGAGATTGAGACAACTGGCCTTCTGCACATATTTCAAATTTTTATGGTCCTACCAGCTCAGGAAAGTGTGCTTAGCCCCCAAAGGCCAATGCCTCCACTCCTACAAGGCCATTTTGATCGCCAGTAGCTCCCTGTCACCCACATCATAATTCCTTTTCAGCAGGAGAGAAACGAGAGGAGCGGAAGGCGTGAGATATATTTTAAGATAAGTATTTCCAGCTGAAGTAAACCTCACCTTCAGAGCTTGAAAAGTCCGCTCAGCTTCTGGAGATCAGACAAAAGGACCCGATTGCTTCTTGGTTAGGTTGGTCAGTGGTGCAACCAACTGAATCCTCAAATTAATTTCCTGTAGAAATTAGCAAACATAAGAAAGCGCTGGACCTCCTTGACAAAGCTGGGTTGAGGCCAGACTCGTACAGCCAGAGTCTTCTTGGGATCCATACGAAGATTCCCCTTGGACAGAATGAACCCCAAGAAGGACACCTCAGAAACATGAAACACACACTTCTCCAGCTTCACAAAATGGTGGTTGTCCAGAAGACGCTGGAGAATAAGTCTGATATGATGTACATGCTCATGAAGGGATATTAAGAATATGAGAATGTCATCCATATAAACAAAGGACAGACCTGTTAAACATATCCCTCAAGACGTTGTTGATGAGTGCCTGGAAGAAAGCTGGAGAATTGGTCAACCCAAACGGAATGACCAGGTATTCATAATGTCCTGTTAGCATGTTGAATGCGTTCTTCCACTCATCCCCCTCTCGGATATGAAAAATTGAAAAAAAAGAAATTGTTGCCCCCTGAAGCAACTCAAAGGCTGAAAACATCAGTGGTAGAGGATAATGGTTCCTCACAGTCATCTTGTTTAGCCCACAGTAATCGATGCAGGGTTGGAGACCGCCATCTTCCTTTCCAACAAAAAAGAATCCAGCTCCATCGGGAGAAGATGATAGACGAATAATTCCAGCTTCTAAGGGGGCTGTTATATAGTCCTCGATGGCTTTGGTCTCAGCGGGTGCTAAGGAGAAGATTCTACCATGTGGAGCAAGGGCCCCTGGGAGGAGATCAATCGCACTATCGTAAAGTCTGTGAAGTGGCAGTGTTGTGGCTCTCTTCTAACTGAAAACCTCACTCAGGTCATGGTACTTGGAAGGGACTCGGGACAGCTCGAGAGGACCAAGAGGCTTAGGAGCACAGGGTGAGACTCTGGAGAGAAGACAGGTACCTTAGCAATTAGGGCCCCACTAAACCACAGTCGCTGAAGACAAGTTGATATGGGAACTATGTATCTTATGATACCTTTCAACCCCCGACAGAAGAAAAGGAGTAATAATAAGGTCAGTGGTACCTTTTCTCAAGGGTCTTCCATCAAGGGCAGTCAGTGAGAGGATGGTCCAGGTTGGTTACAGGGAGACAAAGATCACTAGCTAGGGAGGAATCCATAAAATTTCATGCAGCACCGGAGTCCTCAAGAGCTTGCAGGATGTGGTGATGTTGATGTCCCCAGTAAATCTTGACTAGAATCTGCAGGCATGTGGTAGAAGTTGTGAGAGTAAGAGTTGATCTCGTCACAGTACTCCCTCTCCT
Organism: Triplophysa yarkandensis; assembly: GCA_033220385.1. Taxonomy (NCBI): domain Eukaryota; kingdom Metazoa; phylum Chordata; class Actinopteri; order Cypriniformes; family Nemacheilidae; genus Triplophysa; species Triplophysa yarkandensis. The sequence goes on from CM065674.1 coordinate 15,260,112, forward strand.
GGACGGGACTTTTTCCTGAGAGCTCAGCGGAAGCATTAGCCCGTGTGTGAAGCCCTCCTCCTGTGAAGACAGGCGAGAGTAAAGACCAGCGACTCTACCTGTGCGACTCCACAAAGTAGGGACACCGACAGGGCACCTGAGTTTTATTTCCTTTATTTTTTCCATTTTTATTTCTATATTTCTAACACTTACTAACTTTATTGGTTTATAGCACGTACATTTATGACCTTGCTCTTAGCCCTTCTGCTCTTCTTCATTGTTCTTCTCATTACCTTTCCTCTTTTACTCTCACCTTAAACATGTGCCACAAAATTCTCACTTGTTAACCCTCTGCGTCACATTGTAGGTCACGCAAAACTGATAACCTCCATGCCATCCCTACATCGGTCTCTTCTTCACTAACTATTCCTATAGGCTTATGGAACTGCCAATCTGGCATCAACAAAGCTGACTTTATACCTGCCATGGCTAAACACTCTGGTCTCTCTGTTTTAGCACTCAATGAAACCTTGATTAAGCGTGAGGCCACACCGACTGAACTCTCTACTAACTACGCGTTCTCCCACAACCCACGCTCATCTGGTAGAGCTGGGGGAACCAGTCTGCTTATTCCCAATGGATGGAGGTTTAAAACATTTGCACCTTTGGCTGTCAACACCTCTTTTGGTAACACACTTGATCTTGTCTACACATGCTTTTTCTCCACATATTACACTCAGGTAACTCCAATGCACACAGCTGATCATTTCCTCGTCACACTTCATCTCGACTTGACAACACCCGACACAACATTCCCTTGCTCCCTTATTACCTTCAGGCGCAACGTACAAAAGCTCTCTCCTCTCACCCTATCCTCTGCTGTTTCCTCTGTGCTCCCTCCTCCTGACCAGTTTGCTTTACTTAATACTGACAGAGCCATTCACTCCCTATGTTCTAAACTAACATCCTGCTTGGACAATTTATGCTCGCTTTCATCTTGATCAGCCCATGCCAACCCTTCCTCTAATTCCCTTTAGGATTTCGTGGGGGTGGTGAAGTTATGGAAATGCAATGTCTTGGCACATGTGTACATCAGGGATCAGTTCTTGGACCGTCGCTCTTCTCAATCTACATGACATCACTGGGATCTCTCATTTGAAAGCCTGGCTTATCCCATCACTGTTATGCAGACAACACACAGCTCCACCTTAAGTTTCACACTGAATATCAGACATTTTCAACCCGAATATGAGCACGCCATGAGCGACATCTTGCTCTGGATGAAGAACCATCACCTACAGCTAAACCTTGCTAAAATGATACTTCTTGTCATCCTAGCCTATCTGAATACCTGTCACTACCTCTCTATCCATCCAGGGTCAATACCCATTGTGCCCTCCAGAACTGCTAGAAACTTAGGAGCAATAAATAAAAAATCAGCTTAACATCAATGATCATGTTGCCACCACCGTCAGATCTTGCAGATTCATGGAACATTAGAAAGATCAGACCTTTCCTCTCAGAACATGCTACACAAATCTTGGTCCAGGCTGGACTACTGCAATGCTCTGCTTGTTGGACTCCCGATGTGCACAACCAAAGGGTAAGAAATCCTCGATGGTGAAACGATCTGCCCCTTACAACATGTTTGGTAGAGTCAGTCTTAAGAAATGCCTAAAAACTTCTGGCTACACTTAACCCCCTAGAAAAACCTTTTATCTAACCTACTCACTCTCACACTCTACTCACTTGTTGTCTCTGCTATTTACTGCTTCATTGTCTCCTTGATTCTTTGTCTGCTGCTTTGGATTAAAGCATCTACTAAATGCCTAAATGTGAATGTAATGAAAATGTAATGTAAATGTAAGCGTCTACTTAGGGCCTCATGGCCACGAGGGGGCCTCCAAGAGAACAAATAATGATGTTTTTTTTTATATAGTATTTAAGGAACTTCATACTGGGAATGGAATTCTGTGAAGTTAAACAATAACTTAATATTATGTCAACGAACTATAGCAGGATGCATACACAGCTACAGCATGACTGTCATACTATGACTGATTAACCATCGGATTGACCCTGCAGAATGAGTATATTTTAAGCAAGGCTATATTGCTAGTTAAAGTTAGCTGGCTAGATAATCAACCAAACAAGCAAACATTTGCAATTAGCTTAGCAATATAATATAATACATTACAACATATGACTTAAATGGTTTAGGTGAAGTTTATGCCTATTTGGTTATAATTTTATGATAAAACAAGCTTTTGTTTCATAAACTTGATATTATATCTCAAAATTAGCTTTATCTTTATAACTTTGGTACAGATGACAGTTAAGATTACTTACATTAGCCTACTTATTGAATTCTCGTACATTTATGTCTAAAGTTTGAATACTGTTGCAATAGTGTGCGGTGTTAAAATAGCTGTAGGGCAAGTCTGTGAAAATATTAACCTTACAATAAATAAATTGTTTTAGTCAAAGTGTTTTACTAGTGCTGTTAACATTAATGCCTTAACACATGCAATGATTCTTACTTCAAATTTGTGGATTAAAATTATTTAATGCAATTAAGCCTATATTAAAGGAAAAACTGCTACGAAATGCCATGGTTATTTTCTGCAGTATCTACATCTATCTCTTCAACTTGCCTTTGTCTTAAAATGAATACTAAGTTTACATACAAATACAAAGGCCTAGAGACCTGTGAAGCAAACAAACTCGCAAAGCCAGTTGGTAATGTTTAAAGGGTAAATGGTTTCAGGAAACCCTTGAATTAAAATGCTAGTACAATAAATATGATTTAAGAAAACAAACCTTTAATATTTCAGCCATTAACAATCACACCTGGATTATCTGATCAAGGTCTTAAGAATGACTTCAAATGACAGTTTTGTGCTTCCTTCAGGGTGCTGAACTTACAACAGACCACATGATTTTTACTGAGGAATTCAATACCATACTACATACAGATACATCGATGGATTATAAGTAAATAAAAAACTTTAATGCTACAGATAATTCTGGTACAAGACTTTCTATCAGTGGTATGTGTTTAACATTGATTTAAATGTACTGAATGGACTTTTAAACAGACATTTTGTATGATTTCTGTAAATAAGCTTAGAATCCGTTTGTTAAATTAAATTTGAATAATGTAACAGAAGAAATGTAAAAAGTTTAAAATCTTGTTCACTTTAATGAACTGTCAGACTTAACTATCTGAACAGTTTGTCGCTTTTATCATTTCTGGAGGATATGGTGAGAAAACATTTCCATCCGTCTGCTTTCTCCATTCCAATCTTGTGTTCTCAATCCCATGATCCTTCAGTTTCTGCTGAATCTGAAAAAACAAAATCAATGCTTCATTACTAAACACTGATAGTACTTACACTACTCTCTGGACTCACAACTTAAGTGAAGGTCAAGGCACACACTGTAGTGAAGTGAAGTGACATGACGTATTACCAAGTATGGTGTTCCATACTTGGAATTTGTGCTCTGCATTTAACCCATCCAGTAAGTGAACACACACACTGTGAACACACACCCGGAGCAGTGGGCAGCCATGCTGCGGCGCCCGGGGAGCAGTGGGGGGGACGGTGCCTTGCTCAAAGGACTCACCTCAGTTGTGGTTTTCCCGCTGGTTCCAAGTCTCGAACCAGCAACCTTCGGATCACGAGTCCAAGACTCGAACCACCAGACCACGACTGCCCAACTTTTAAAGGTTTAAGCAACCAAAAATATTTCAAAGGAGTTTCAGGCATGTTGCATTTATTTTTAGTTATTTTCCACATTTAGGTTGTAATAATTCACAATTTAGTGGCTACTTTTCTGTCAAAGATTTAGTTTTTTGAACACATTATTCTTCATAATTCAACAGGGGTTTCTGGTTTGTGAACGTGATTGGCTGATAACTGGTTCACTAGTTGGAATAAAACAAACTCAGGACATGAGGGAGTGTAAGAGTGTTTTATGTTTATTCTAAAATGGTAGTATTAATTTAAAAAGTTTAATACTCACCCACAGTAAAAAGCTCTTCATCACTGTAGGATTATTTAAATTCTGATCAGATTTCACCTCCAATCTCAGAATCTGCTTCTTTGACTCTGTTAGAACATGATTCAAGTTTATTTAAATATTCAACTTAAAAATCAAATACATTGTATGGTAAACTTGGGAGGATTTCTAAAAACATTTTCATTGAAATATACACATTGGTACTTTTAATCCCAATACACTCAATGAGTAATGAACATTTTCTTAGTGGGAATAATAAACTACTCCTTAATGGTTTTATAATAGAAAAGTGCATTAAACCTTTTTTTGGCCCATTGATAGTCTGTATGGACTAAAGTAAGTTTCTTTGCTTCCTGTCTGATATCAGTTTATATCATACAGAAATTGATATCAATTAACCATTTTCGCCCCGAAACACCCACACCCTTAATCATGAAGTGCTTCGAGCGACTTTTCCTAGCACACCTCAAAGACTGCCTCCCATCTACACTGGACCCAAACCAATTTGCCTACAGCAGAAATGGGAGCACAGAGGATGCAGTATGCACAGTTCTGCACTCAAACACTTTGACAATAACAACACTTAGGTACGATGTCCTTTGTAGTTCAGCATTTAACACCATTATCTCCTTCAAGGAGATTTTATATTAACACCTCTCTCTGCAGCTGGATTATGGACTTTCTGACCAACAGGCCTAAGCATGTTAGGTCAGGCTACACCCACTCCACCACCATCGCACTTAATACCGGCGTACCACAGGGCTGCGTGCTGAGCCCATTCCTCTACTCCCTTTACACCCATGACTGCAAGCCTGTGCATGGATCCAACTCCATCATTAAGTTTGCAGACGACACCAAGGCTGTTGACCTCATCAGTGAGAACAATGAGACTGCCTACAGGGAAGAGGAACAGCACCTGGCCACATGGTGCGCTGAGAATAACCTGCTTCTAAACACCACTAAGACCAAGGAGCTCATTGTTGACTTCAGGAAATAGAAAGGAAGCACGCATGACCCAACCCACATAAACGGGATGGTTGTTGAACGTGTCTCCAGCTTCAAGTTCCTGGGGACCACCATCTCTGAGAACCTGTCCTGGATCACAAACACCTAAAGCCTTGTCATGAAGGCTTACCAGCGCCTCTTCTTCCCCAGGACACTGAAAAAGAACCAGCTGTCTAGAGCCATCTGGGTGAACTTCTACCTGTGTGCAATCGAGAGTATTCTGACCAGCTGTATGACAGCATGATATGGGAACTGCTCAGTGGCTGACCGCAAAGAGGGTGGTAAAAACTGCCCAACGCATCACAGGAACAACACTTCCTGCTATTGCGGACATCCAGAGGAAGCTCTGTCTTCGTCTAGCTCGCAGCATCCTCAAGGACTCCTCTCACCCTGACCACAGACTGTTTAATCCCCTGTCCTCGTCTTTTTCCCTAAAGCTGTCTCCTTACTGAACTCTGCCCTCTTACACCCATCAACAGCCCCCCACAACACACATAGACTCCTCCCCCCTACAACACTACACCTGACTTACTACTTATTGACAACAATCAGAAACAATAAACTAGTTATTCCATGCACTATTGTCTGTTCACTACAGTAACAATGGACAATCCATTTGCACACTGTAATAGTTCTATTCACTTTAATATCCATTGCAAGTGTAAATTATGTTCATATGTACATAGATCCGTCAATAGTGTACATCAGTGGTTGCGTTAGACTTTTTGAATGTCCGTCATTCTGACAGAAAGGGTTGAAAAAATTCTGTCATAACCTATTATTGCCCATCATTTAATTAGCATATTTTCTATTCGCTTTTTTTTATTCATTTTTTAATCATGCACTTCCACAATCAGCATATAGGCTAAATAATTCCTTTATTTATTTGACAAATGAACAAAAACTCCATCAAATTTGTTCTTCAACAATTTCACTTGTTTTTTTTTGCACTGACAGCAGAGGGAATTAAAACCCGACCACATTTAAAAATATACTAGCACTAGCACCACTTCAGCTGTGTTCTGTAGTCAGGAAACATTTCTCGTAAGAAAGTGATCAGAAGTTTGTAGGATTCTCTGAATGTGAGATTTCCTGATCCTGCAGCACATGCTCCTTCTGCACCAGGGGTACAGCTGCACTCCTCTGTGTTCTGTAGTACTCACAAACACTGTATTACTTCCTCTTTATTCTCCTTTATTAACAATATCACAACTATTTACAACTGAACGCAGCGCTGACAAAGAGGAGACAATACAAGAAAATTGATAATGAGGACAATCGCCATCAGTTACACATGACAATAGGTCGCCCTCAGCATAATCCGTCAAAATGACAGAACACCTTCAGATTTTTCCGTCACAGTTGAAAAAAACTCTCAATGACGGAAAATATTCGGTTTACGCGAACTCTGGTGTAGATACACTTTTACATAACCCATTTGTATAGTATGTTAATAGCACACCTCCCTGTATATCTGCTGAGTATTTTAATCTGTAAATTATGTTCATACATCTATTCTGCGTAATTATCGTACATATTACATATATATTCTGTACTTACTGCTTATTGCACTTCTGGTAAGATGCTAACTGCATTTTGTCTCGTACCTTACGTATGAAGCAACAATAAAGTTGACTACTCTACTCTACTCTACTCTACTCTACTCTACTCTGTTGTAGTTATTAAACACAATGTTTCACTCATCCACAGACTGTTAATACAGACCAGCTATAGGAGGATCTTCACAGATAGGTATATCACAGTATTCCCAGCGTGTTGAAGGGTCTGTGGTGTAACACCAAGGGGATTTCTCCTTATCAAGGTTCCTGCAGTGGTTGTTCCCCTCAAGACCTCTGCAATGAAATGATTGAAATTGTAATGAACCACTGTTGTTAAAATGTCTTAATATCTTTCTTAACATTTATTCATTCAGATAATTTCATTAACTCTTACTTGCACTGATAATTCTCTGGAGTTCTTTCATGTGTGTGGGGTGATTGAGATGACCAACTCTGACAAGTTTTTCCAGTGTTTGTGACAGAAACGTTTCCCCTGTACAAGGCTCCGTCTCCAGTTAAACAACTGAGTTCTGGGACAATTGGTGGCGGCTCAGTAGCTGCAAGAAAAAGATGATCAAAAACTGTTGAACTGAATATTTTAAACATTGATTTCAGTCTGACAGGAATAAAGCTTACTGCATCGAGGAATTGAGCAAAACTGCCAACTTTTTGATGGGTCGGTAGTGTAACACCAAGGCCTACGCGATCCACTAGGGTTTCTACAATAGTTCTCCTCCAAGTTCATACCAGGTAAACTACAAAAACAAGCATTTTCTGTTTTAATCTTTAACTGTTTTTATGTTTAGTAGATAATTGATGATTACTCACAGTGAAGGAGTATAACTGTGTGTGTGGGGTGACTGAGAGTCCCAGCGTTGGCAGGTGATTCCATATTCAGTGGTGGAGACCGTGCCTGTATAGTCTTCTCCAATGCAGTGCATACATGCTTCTGCAGCTGTTCAAAAACACATTCAAGAATATTACCTCACAGATAACAAGTCTGGGTCTTCTCGTTCTTCTCAAACTCATTTTCCATGAAATGACTTTGAAGACCTCTGGAAAAATGTTTTTACAGATCTTACTTACTACTTGTAATTTGAAACTGAATATCAGCATATTTGAGGCCGCACAAATAAACACATGCTATTAAAACTTTCATTTAATTCACATTACAAAGGCTTCAGCTATTAATTGTAAAAAACAAGTGAGCAAGACCACTCAATGTTACAAACAGGAAAACAGAGAGTTTAATAGCTGAGGAAATGCTAAATTTTCCTTCATAAGTTTCTGATTACATTACCAAAAAATAACTGTGTATAAATAACTAATCAACATTTGTATAACCAAACTTTAACCTTAACCTAAAGCCTGCATTTAAAAATGGTGTTGCCAATAATAATAATAATCTATAATGGTGTCTGACAACACTGTTCCTCATCATGTGTATTACATCGGAAGATTTACTACCAGACCACAATTGACATGGTAAGCAAAACATTCGCCACAGCTAGGATCATCGTATCAGTGCCGCTATAACCACCGCAATCTATTTTATATCTGGGTTAATTTCAATTTCAGAGCCGGGGCTAGTACTCGAGTCTCTGGCATGAAAGTCAGACTCTAAATCCTTGATAACTGGAGACGGTGAACCCAATAGTAAGACGCACTCATAGGGAGATGAGATGCAGAATTTATTTGAATAAAACTACAAGCAACAGAAATCCACAGCTGGAGCAAAAATCATCAAAAAGTAATCCTCAAAAAACAAAACTAATACCCATTGTCTTTCCTTTTTTCAAGGCTGATGAAAAAGGAGCAATAATACAACTTTGAATAAGTTAAAATGACGTCAGAGAGGTTTAAAACAGAGGTCTTCATATATTTCACTTTCTTTAGATTTATCAAGTACACATTTTGCAATGTGAAAACCGCTATTTATGCGATTAAATATGTACTCATGATTCTGATGTTTTACGGTACAAAAGAGATGTAATGGTGAAAAACAATTGTATACAGGAGTTTCTAGGGTAATAGTTTGTGGATTGTGGTAACGGATGAACATTTTAATGTGTTTAAATACAGTGACGTTGTCAAAACTTTCCAAGCACAATAACAATATAACTGTTAAATGTTAAGAAGGTCAATGTCTTGGTATGTACTGATGAGTGACTGAAAAAGGGAATT
>CM065674.1:15276361-15376361 GCA_033220385.1 Triplophysa yarkandensis
TGACACTCAACAGAGACGATGCCGATTTCACTTGTTGAAGACCTACGGCTGGCTGGACGACCTCCAAGTCATCCGTTCCCATCCTGTTTGACCTATATGCTGCTTTTTACCACATTAACCACAGCATTCTCCTTTCAACTCTCAAGGTGATGGGCATTTTCGACCCCGTATTGCTCACAATACATCACTTTTCACTTCCGCGATCTTGTCCATGTATTGTAATGTCTAGTTCAATCAAGTGATTATCAATTGCTTGAACCAACATTTCAATATTTTGATCTTTCCCTATTTGATATACAATAAAAGGAAATGCATGTCTTCCTTAACTTCTGCGTGTATTTTTGCTAAACCACAAGATATCACTGGTGTGAACACAGAACATCATTCAAGCATACACCAGAACTCTGTGCTCCATTGCTTTTTCTAAAATAAACCACACCCCCTCATTACCATACAGACACAGAAAAATAAATAAATGTGCAAATATATAAATGAAAAAGAAATATTTGGGGAATACATGAATGGTCACATAATGCATAAGTAAATATATACATTTATACATAAATAAAAGCGTAAATACATGTGTATAAATAAATAAATGTCCAAAGAAACACAATAGGTTTAGAAAGGGTGAGGATGTCAAGTAGATTTTTTTTGTGGGTTAGGTACAAATTGGCAGATCGTTCCACCATCATGGGACTGATCCAGGCAAGGTGCTCGAGAGCGGTTTCTTACCTTTTTGGGTCGGCACCACCAGATGTCGATCATCCGCTGAGCAAAGGGATCTGAGCGAAGGAGAGCTTTGAATTCGATATGAGGGGCAATAGGGAGCAAGTGAAACCTAATGAAGAGAGGTGTGTTGTGTGCCCTTTTAGGTTCCTTTAAGATCACTCTTCCTGCCGCATTCTGTTTCTTCTACAGAGGTTTTGGTAGTGGAAGTTGGCAGTCCAGCGAGTGGAGCATTGCAGTAGTCCAGCTTGGACAGGAATATAGTCTGCACTAAGATTTGTGTAGCATGCTCAGAGAGAAGAGGTCTTATCTTCCTGATGTTGTAGAGAAGGAACTGTGCAAAGGCACGTGCAAATACCGTTTGGTCTTGAGGGAGGAACGCTAAGTGTAGATGCGTGTGGTCCGCATAGTAGGGATAGGAAAAGTCATGCTTCCGAATGATGAGCAATGTCATGCAGATGGAGAAGAGCAGCGTCCCAATACTGAGCCCTGAAGTATAACTTTGTTGACATGTTGAGATTACAAGACTTCACCTCTCCAAGAGAACCTGGAGGACCTACCTGAGAGGTAAGACTGGAACCACTGGAGTGTTCTTTCAGAGATGCCCATGGTCTTGAGTGTCGAAAGGAGAATGCGATGTTTGACAGTGTCGAAAGCCTCTGAAAGGATCAACAGGAGGAGAATGCAGGGAATGCTTAGGGGCATTGCATTACTGTTAGTGTTTATTAAAGCGTACTGATCAGGAGTACGGAGCGTAGAGGAGACAGCAGTTGACAGGTTAAGAAGAGAGACCGTGCGGATGTTTCTTTGGTAAATTACAACTGAGGGAGGCGGCGTCATGTCTGGCATAGAAAGATCAAGACCATAAGTGATAATGAAATGATTGTAAGTATGCAACAGGGTTACCTGACTGTGGCTAGTAGAGCAGTAGCATGGGTAGATATGATGATCAAGTTGGTTAACAGACTTGTGGGTCGCCAGCGTGAAAAGCTTGAGGTCAGATGATGAGCTCAGGTTTTGAAGTATTTTCCAAGGTGAATGTTGAAGTCTCAGAGTACCACGAGAGGTGTGCCATCTTCCAGAAAAGATGACAGGAGCATCAAATTCCTCCTAGAAGTTTCCAAGCTGACCTGGGTAGAAGTAGTAGGATGGATGACAACAAAAAATATTTAAAATCATGAGTGATAGAAACCATGTGTGTAAAAATGAGACTGCAATCTGTTTGAATTTGTTCCATTTGTTTGGGTCGCTGGTCTTTACTCTCTTCGGTCAGGTAGAGTGCTTTTTTTTCTCTCTTCGGTCTTTATACGATGAGGGCTGTACGCGATCAGCTCGCCGCAGTGTTTATCACGCTTAAATACACGCCTTCAAGTCCCACAAAACACAGGTCAAACGAAACTAGCACGGAAGCTAACGTGAATTATGTGTCTATACCACATGACACGCCGGTAGTAAACACACAAACAAAGCCAGACGTTGAGTGTTATGTGTTTGTTTGATTTATATTTTTGTTTGGAGTTTTTTTAGGGTATATGGAGAAGAGGCTCCATTCTGTTGAGTCCGTGACGTCATCGATGATGCCATATATATATTGGAGTTCACATCCTAATGGCGTTCTCTCTCTCTCTCTCTCTCTCTCTCTGGTCTCTCTCTCTCTGGTCTCTCTCTCTCTCTCTCTCTCTCTCTGGTCTCTCTCTCTCTCTCTCTCTCTCTGGTCTCTCTCTCTCTCTCTCTCTCTCTGGTCTCTCTCTCTCTCTCTGGTCTCTCTCTCTCTGGTCTCTCTCTCTCTCTCTCTCTCTCTCTCTCTCTCTCTCTCTCTGGTCTCTCTCTCTCTGGTCTCTCTCTGGTCTCTCTCTCTCTCTCTCTCTCTCTCTCTCTCTCTCTCTCTCTGTCTCTCTCTCCCCGTGGTTACCTTTGTTCTCCTGCTATGAAGCAGCTCTCTATTGTTCAGTGTTGTGTTTGTGGTTAGCTTTATTCTTACATTATGTACATTTAATTCTTATACGTAAGGGGTAGGTTTTTTTTGCTGTTATTTGAGTACTTTTTGATAATTCAGAAAGTATAGCGAGGGAATCAGAAGCCCGGAAGATTCACCAATCTTTCCTTATTCGGGAGCCAGTTAAGATTTTTCCCATAGAACAGGTGTAGTCAGGGTTGTGTATCCTACCTGTTACTGGAGTTATTTTGTCTTCATTTGTTTGGTTCTATTTTGTATATCTTTATTTGAGGTTTATTTGTAAATTTGTTGTTTTGATTTTCCCTGTCCGATTAAACAGACTGACAAATCTCCAACTGCAAATGTTTCTGTAGTTTTTTGTGTTCGGCCTTTACCGACATTTATCTTGTGTTTTTGAGAGAGCCATTTAAATTGGTTTTGGTCCGTAACAGTGAGTTTAACTTAATATACAAACTTGGTTCTGTTCACTCCTGATGTTGAAATGCTTCTCCAACTCAGTACTGTCACTGAGTAACTTAGCTTCCTCCTAAGAAACATAGATGCATCTCTTTATTGAAAGCTTTACGTATTGTCGCATTTGGTAGATTTAAAGTGATGATCAAAGTCCACAATCAAAATCTTCACAAGACAAGGAATTACATTACTTTTTATCATCCACATAAGGGATTGAATTTACACCACTATCATTTTCTTTGATTATATATGGTCAATTTCGATCAGCAAATCTCATATGCAGTACTACATCTGGGCCATCTGTTATGTGCACCACAACAATATTACTTTATACCACTATGGTTTAAAATTCTCCTTTTGTAACTTCTATTGTTGTCTCTGCCATTTACTGCATTATTGTCTTCTCAATTGTTTGTAAGTCGCTTTGGATAAAACCGTCTACCTAAATGAAATTGAAAATAAAGATTTCTTAAAATATATGTGGTGTTCCGCAATGGGATTTAATGGGTACTAAAATTTGGTTTTTACATTGTTTTTTACAGTAACATGTTGACAAGTGAAACACACAAGTGAAAACTTAAGATGGAACATTTTAAAGTCATTATCACATCAATTTTTTACAGTATTACAAAAGGAGGTCTAACAGCTAAACTCAAGGAAACACCGCTCCAACTCTCTTTTCCCTCCATTTTCTTCACTAATGTGCAGAAAAGAATGGATGAGCTACGACTTGGCATCACCAACAGTAAGAGACTTTTCGACTGTAATGTCTTGGTTTTCACAGAAACATGGCTACACGGAGATATACCCAACAATGCTATTGAGCGAGCCGTATGCCACACACTCCAGGCAGATAGAACGGCAGAGGACTCCGGCAAGACAAGAGGCGGTGGATTGTGCATGTATGTCAACAATGCTTAGTGTAAAAACACTGTCATGATCTTCTTAAAGACACAGGGAAACAGGGACAGACCAAAGGACAGGACCTTGTACTGATACACTCGAAAGCAAAGTGAGAGAGTGTACACGTTCTTCAGGTAGATTGCCGCGAACCTACCTCTGTGTAAGCACCTTGAACGGCAGTCTAAACAGATAGCGGTTCAGAGAATGCAAGTCCAGAATGGGGCACAAGCCTCCACCTTTTTTGGGGAAGATGAAGTACGGCTGTAGAAACCCAATGACATCAAAGCTATGGTGTCGAGTTTGATTGTTTCTTTTGCCAGAAAAGTCGCCACTTCTGCCCTTAGGACAGAGGAATCATCTCCTCGCCCTCAGGTATAGGGGATTCCCCCTGGAAGTTGGGTGGGTATTGGGGAATCTGGATCGCATAGCCGATACGGATCATCTTACCAGCGACCGTGTAGGTCTGCAAAGCATTTCCATGGGTGCAGGTACTGGGGGACCAGAGGATTGATCTCCTTCAAAGGTGATAAATGAGCATGCAATCTTCCTTTTATACCCGTATGTCCGAGCATCGACAGCAGATAAATGGATTAATATTATTTGAATTTATTTCGGAATGTATGTTAATCTTTAATTATCATTTCTATATTTTCTTTCATATTTACACACTTCTGTCTTGTCTTCTAGCAAAAATATCTATGAAAGATTTTTCGTAAGAAATTTATTTTTGCATGCTAATTATTTATATTTAGTATTTTTTTTTACCAAAAATACGTTTTTAAAGGAGGAACGTCTGAGAATTGGTAATCTGTCTGTTTCATATGACTTATTTAAGACTGGTCAAGAATCTAATTAGATGTGCAGAGAGACCCAGGAAACTTGAATCATGGGAGGAGAAACCACAGAACATCTACATTATTGAAGACAATGTCCAGAGCAACTTCAACACACCAGCTCAAACACTTCTCACCCAAACCACTGAACATCAGGTGAGTGTCTTTATCTTTACATCACTTCAGCAACAATCTATACGGCTCCATTCTTTAAAAGGCCAGGGTTATGACTCTGACGATCAAACAATAGTCGTTTATATCAAAAGACAGTAAATACAACTGTAAATTGCAAATCGTTGTGCACAATGCTTTAATGTACTTTCAATGTACAACTTTTTGTAAACAATAAGTTCAAAAAACTGAAACATATGTTGAATATAAGTTATTTTCCTTACATGTCTTAAAACCTTATTATTATATTTTAATTCACTATAATGAAATAAGCACGTGTTACGTTGTAGATGTGTCTGCTTCCCTTTTAATAAATGCAAATTTCTGGTTCTCATCCCAACCCTAAATCAGAGTTGTGTTTTGTACAGAAAACATTTTGTATTTGAAATAATGTACATGTTCTATAAAGTGTTAGTTGTTGATGTATGTCACTATTTCTGTCCTCATATATATATATATATATATATATATATTTATTAACACACACATATTTTTGATGCTGTACGTGCACATGCGACAGCTGGGAGGACATGGTAAATAAACTGCAGTCAGGTGAAGTTACCCTGGTGTCAGATGTCGTCATGAGAGCTTGATTTACATTTCAGTGTGTTTACCGACAACCATTGTTTCCATTCATACCAGAGAACTGAGCTCATTCCAATTTGACTTCGGTTTCAAGCAGCAGTTGCACTTCCTCGTCTTAAATTAATGCATTCATATTGATTTAACATTGAAAATAACAAATAATACGAGAAGATTTCTTTTAAAAAAGTTTTTTGAAGGGAATGTTTAAAATGTATATTTTCAACATCTTTGGCGATGCGTGCAGAGGAGCCAGAATTAGTTAATAATATAAGTAAAAATAATAAATATTATATATATATATATAAATAAAAAGTTTTTATAACATGTATCTTATTATGATGCCTTCTAAACATCTGACCTAACTGTACAAGGGCTGATTTTCAAAGTTCACCTGTTTAGATTGTGTTTTCAGGCTCTTTCACATAGAAATGATTACAGTTACATAATCTACACCTATGTAATATTTTGAGATCATCGTTTGCTGATTCTTGACATTCACGATGTTACTTCTCGCTTTAGTGGCCTTTCAAACGCTGGAGTTTAAGATATCAGTCAAGCAGCAAATAAGTAAAGCTGACGAGTAGTTTAAATAATAATCATGTTCATCCTTTGGTAGGTCAACATGGAAACAACTGTTCCAACAGCAGAGCACAGGTATAACAAAGGCAATATCCTTCTTGTTCTCTTCAGATCGACTTTGTTCTGAATGCAATCATATACATCTATTCTTTAAAGGGCAGATTCAGTTCCAGTGGAAAACTCTCACGTAGTCCAGAGCAGAGACGATTCAAACATGAGTGGTTTCCAGGAGCACCAGAGAAAACTTGAAGAGCAAAGATGTCTTCTGGACGAGGTGAAAGAGCAGCGTCATATATTCTTTGGTGTTTGATGAAAGGAGATATTTAAACCCTCATCTGTCATGCAGCTGGCCCGTATCGAACAGCACCTGAAGGAGAGCATACAGCGAGAGGAAGTGAGACAACAAGAACTAGACCTCGTGAGACGGGAGGAGAATCGGACACGCTGGAGAAGTCTGCTGTTCCTCAGCCTCAATCAGCGCACTGCCAAGTATGTTCCGTCAAACACACAGCGCCAAGGGCACACTACCAACATTCAGAAAAGTGACAAACCAGGCATATTCCAGCAAGTTTAATCTGAGATTGAGACATTGTTTCTTTCTTTTAGACCCTGGGTAACCAGCTACTATAAGAATATACCTATGCACATCTATTGCCTTCCCATTGAGACTGTTGTCCGAAAACAGAAGAAAAAATGGATGAAAAGATAAAGAGGAATGTCTGTGGATACATGTAATGTTTAGGCAGTATATAAGTACGGGGGGTACGGATAGTATCCAGAACCTCTTCGATTTTGATCTGATGCAGCCATGAGTCTTTTTGGAAAATATGTTTTTCACTGCTGGATTTGGGGATGATCTGGCATTCCTCCTTGCACATCTCCTCCAGTTCTGTCATCAGCACCACCATGCTTTACTGTTGTGACTGTTGTGTTGTTTAGCTCACCTTCTCCTTCAGGTATTTCTTCACGTGTCTTGACCATTCATCGGGCCACTCTGCCATAATGCCCCGACTCGTAAAGGGCTGAAGTGATGGATATATATATATATATATATATATTTATTCCATGATGACAAAGAAATCCGATGAAAACTACTTAATCCTTAATTCTGAGACTTCGGGAATTCATGATTCCATTCCAAAAATCAATTCATTTGGACTCGTTTTTGTCCATTTTTAACTGGAAACTTCATTTGTTCCCAAATTACTTCTGTTCTTAATTGATAATTGCAGAATATATTTACAAAGTATGTATACATTTTGTAGACACAAGCTTTGCTTTAACGTTTAACGTTATCCTGCAGAATGTTTCTTTGCTTTGACTTTGGAGTTGAAGAATAAAAGCCGCTGTAAACCCAAACCCTTCTTTTGCATCTGGATTTTTTGTTACTAATGTCATGAAGTTTGGCATAAGTCTTGATCTTGATAGTGTTCAGTAGTGGCTCCGTCTGGCCAGAATGTCCTGCTATCTTACTTTTAAAGGATTTTTGAATATCAATCTCATTTCAGTTCGAGGAAAACATTGGTGAAATATCGCAACTGAAGATGTTTTGACCGCTTGATTTGTTTCTTCCATAAGTAAAAATGAAGTCATGGAGAAACGAATGTGGAGTTGTGAGCATTGATGTTTGTAGTGACATGTCTGTTAATTCTTAAACAAGTTTTCATCTATAATCACATATCGGTCTAGCTTAACAGTTGCTAAAATAATCTGTGTGTCTGCTATGGGTGTAGTCTTATACCTGCCAAATAATAATCCAAGTAACTAGTGTAACGAAGCAACTCTACATTGCTGTGATGCAGAGATAAAAGTATCACTGAACGGTTGCTAAGAGAATCAGTTTCGGTTGCTACGGGCAAGGGTTGTCACCTGCTTACTAATATTCCCGGGTACAAGTGAAATGGATCAACCCATTTTATCTACAATGCTCTGATGCAGAGACGTGGATCTCACTAAATGGTTGCTAAAGTAATCTGATGGTTGCTATGGGCGGGGCTTCGTAGCTTTATGATGATCCCGAGAAGCTGAATGGTTGCATCTGGGCTATTTTTACAATAGCTGTCTATTAGAGCCCGTTTCCCAATATAAGTGTAGAAGACATTCTCTGGTACTCACACAAGCAAGTGGAACAATCAATTTGATAAAATACATAGATTAAATTAAATGATATATGAAACAAACCCAAGAATGTTTAGTAAAAATAAGAACACTTGTTTTTATAAATAATTAAACTATGCAAGTTTTATGTATAGTAAAGGAGTCAAACAATGCACTGATAAATGTGCTTGAACCTTTAAAGAAGGCATTATTGGCCTTAGCTAAGTAAATCGACAGAGCCAAACAGACAAGGAGCAGCAGTGGGGAAATGAAAGTGCAAATCGTGGCACGATGCCTTTGCCTGACAAATTCTTCACTGAACCATGACATGAACTTTAAAGGAAATATATTTGATTTAACCTTCAAGTTTAATGTTTTCTTTTCATTTTAATCATTGACTTATTTATTAGTTCTGCATCTATCTTACACTAAACCGTACATGGGGATTTACGGTTTACCCTACGCGTAGTTTGATGCACATTTCCTGATATTTAATGTCAATGTCACCTTTAATTAGCGCTTTAGACAAAATACATTACACCAAAGCAGCTGAACAACAATAATTAGGATAACGGTGTTCCAATAATGCAAAATGATAGGTGAAGGCAGTTCGTGATTGAATTCAGTGATGTCATCTGTGTTCAGGTGAAAAAGTGTCTGGGCATTCGATTTAAATCAAGCCGATGATATCGCTGTGAATGAAGTGACCCCGACTAAGCAGGCCGGAGGCGACAACGGCAAGGAACCAAAACTCCATCTCTGACAGAATGGAGAACAATGAATGGAGATTCTGCTTTTATACATTATGACTGGTATGAATATGACGAACTTTATGCGCGGGGGAGTTCTTGCCCCCGGAGCCTGTATTTCTGTTTGTACCAGTGCGTGTGTGTGTGTGTGTGTGTGTGTGTGTGTGTGTGTGTGTGTGTGTGTGTGTGTGTGTGTGTGTGTGTGTGTGTGTGTGTGTGTGTGTGTGTGTGTGTGTGTGTGTGTGTGTGTGTGTGTGTGTGTGTGTGCGTGTGCGTGCGTGTGTGAGCGTGTGCAGGGGGTATTAAGGCAGGTTATTATTATTCATGTGGCATTTTTAATTGTTTTACATTGACGACAGCTAAATAGTTGGCCAGAGTGGTCTTCTATATTTATATATATATATATATATATTGAGTGATCCCCTCTTGGTGTGTGTTGACGTGTGTGATTAAACTGATACTCTTTTGGCTTGCTGTACTTTTGGTGTTTTGCTGAGATTTTGTATACTTGGTGGACACATGAACTAATTTAAGTTGTTGAAGTGCTCTGCTGAATACGTTTCCATTCGTTCTTTATATATTTGCGGTGTGATTCATTAATCACATTGTCAATTGAAGGATGTATTTACCAACCTCCTAACCTGCTGCTTTGCACTTTGAGGTTTTAATATTTGTATCATTGTATGAGAATATGTGTTACATTTGTATTCATTACGGTTGTGTGCTTGAATCATCCCTGGTATCAATGCCCAAATAATGTTGTCCAGTTGAGAACCTGTGGGTCTTTTCATTTACTTCATTTAGCCTAGTCGCAATTCAAGGCTGACAAGGACGCACAAAAGTAAATCAAAAGAAAAACATTGCCTACGGCGTAGCTCAGATGTAGAAGTAAAAAATGTGTGCATCTATTCATTTCTTTTCCTTTAAAACTCCTTAACCTTTTGCCCTTGCGTTGCCCAAAGATCTAAAAGATTTAGATATGCAAATATGCCCAACCCTTACAAACCCCTAACCAATGAAATCCAGTTTTGACTGCCAGTAAACACAAATTATGGATAGGAGAATATTTTGCAAAAACAAAACACTGATTCGGTTTACTACATGATAAATCACACGATGGTTTATCTTAGGAAGTACATCAATTCTGAATGATAAAACATTCTAGAGGTCCTAATGAAATCAGATGTCTTCCTCAAATAATGCCAGCCAGATGTATGTGTGCCATCAGGGGTATCTGAACCGGTTCTACCAGAAATACACGGATGTACATTTCCCCTATTTTTGCTGCTATTTTATCTATTTAAGCAAATTCTGCATGGAAATCAGTCGAATATTTTCCAAACTAAATATGTTTGCATATGAGGAAAGATTTGTGTAACTCAATGTCAAGAATAAGAGGCAGAGGATCACGTACACCTTCAGAGCAGTCTGTTGATGCACGTAATCTAGAATTTTGGCATGTTTGTTTGACTTTTTGATTTGTTTTTATCTCTGTCAATCCGTGACATACCGTCAATCTATCAGCAATGAAAAGAATGATTCATGTGCTACTTTTCTCAGGTCAGTGTTCTTACTCACCATTTCTGGGTTATGATTCTCATTTGCAAAGATCACTATGGTTTTCACGAACAATTTCTTTAAACATCGTTGACTACTAAAGTAAAGAAAAATCAAAGGGTAATCAAAAGTGTCCCAGAACTCTTTGATTGTCTTAGTTTCATTCTTCATGATAATTTAATTTATGCAGGATTGCTTAAAAATAATGATGGTGTGTATGCCTAAAGCAAAAACAATAAAGAAATCCGTAAAGAATTCCCATTAATGTTCTGTTCTTGTAATGTTTGGATTTTAAATACTAAACTACCACTGGGTTGGTTCGAACCAGCCAATTTAGGATGGCAGTAAAACTTTTGACACTTTAACACAGCAAGAAATCAAATATTTATTCAAGGCAATGCTCATGCTTTTTTCATTTTAGACCTTCTTTTAGAAGTTGTTACAAATGTAGTTTTTTATTATAGAGCATGGATTGTAGATTTAGTTCATACAAAATGATATGAATACTTCTGCAGGCCACTGTTGATATAGAAAAAAAATTACAATAGCATTTATCAATTTGGTTAAATAAAACGCCACACATGCTCACAGATGTGAGGAAAACTGATCATAGGGTAAAAAATATAGGAGTCAATGCTTACAGATAATCAAAAGTATATAAAGTAGATGAAGAAGACATGATATCAAGACTTCTGGGGTGATGAAGGGCGATAGGATTTTTGATATCTCGTTGACAAAGCAAGGCTATAATTTCTATAGACATTTGAGAAGCAGCACGTTTCTCGTATTTACTGCACACATCGAGTATTTTAATGAATCCAACATCATGAAGAAACCGATGATGAGGATCTCATGAATACGGATGTGATGAGTTCTGTGTATAGCCCCCAACTGGCAACAAGAAGTTAATATACACAGTCCTATTTTAGAAATGGACCTTCCTTAACATGAAATCAGAATCTTCAAACCTGTTTCTACACACGCCTTACTTTCATTTTATTTTATGTCTTTAGTGAATCACGCAAGGGAAACCAAAGGCAGGATATTATCATTTTTTTCATGAATTGCTCAACATCAAGGTGTTTGTCAAACCTGAGACCTCCGTTTAATCTTAGAACCCAAGACAAAGCAATAATTCATTTCAGTTGGCCTGGTTTTTACATATCCCCTTGAGGCAAGCAAATTTCAAAACCTGAAATGTCAGGAGAAATAAACAGGTAGTTTGTGGCTTTCCTCTTATGCAGTCGACGAAGTCATGCACATCATCATGTTAAACCTATACGCCACCTTTGGTCCGTGGCCGGATCTGTTGGTTATACAACTGCTACAGTAATAATTCAAACAGGGCTCAGAACAAACTTGGAAGTAAAATATTGAAGATTTTGATCTAAACTGAACAATTACCTTACTCTTCAGTCGGTTGATCATCAGAAGAGACCGTTGGTATGCAATTGTTTTTTCAATATAAAGTAGTTCTTTAAATGGAATCTTATTAGTTTGAGGTTTTGTCTTTTATAGTTGCAGTTCTTACAAGGCGGCTTCTGCATGCTAGCCGAGACTTGTTCTGCATGTTACACCAATGCTGTTTTATTGGCCCTTTTGTACTTTAAAATAAATAGACTAGTATTTTAACCAGAACTCATTTGTTATACTGCATTTATTTTGTCAATGCGATCATTTTCCTCGTTCATTACTGTTAAAACAATGATGTAATTTATTTTTATTCGTGCTCTGCGGGTGAGAGAAACCCCGTCTCAAGGATACATTTTGTGCACAAATAAAAAGAAATAACTTGTGCCTATCTATAGTGGAGGAAGAACACTTCCAGACCATCCAGATGTACATGACAGTGCTATGATGTTCAATAAATAGTTGCTTAAATAAATTTGAAAAAAAAAATGCATTAACTTAAACCATGTGTGCTAACAGCCCTTCGCCTGGCACGGCTTGGTTTTATTTGTCTCTCAACAGGATTGTGTGTGTTCATCCAGAACACATCATGTAAGGTTATTCTGATTAAGCAGGAGATGACCTGGGATAATGCACAAGCTCACTGTAGAGAGCATTATGGTGACCTGGCCACTGTTCAAAGCACTGAAGACCGGGCAAAGGTACAAGAAATCATTGGAGCTGAAAGGGCCTGGACTGGACTCTACAATGACATACATAGCTGGCGATGGTCGCATCGAGATGAGCCTTTTTCCTTCTCGATTTGGAGTATTGGACAGCCAAACAATGTCAATGCAATGCAGGAATGTGGTGCAGTTTATGCTGGCATGTGGCATGATATGACGTGCTCTGAAACAACGCCCTTTATTTGTTTCAATGGTAAGAAAATTTAAATGTGAAATCTTAATTGAGTGGGAAAAATGTACGAGTTTTGACCACAAATCAGTCTATAAAATTTTTGAAGGAAACTCAAACTGGTTTATTATCAGTAAAATACAACAGCACCCCGCATCAGTATTTTCTACATCATTCTGTATTCTAAAAAGCAGTTACGGCTCTTGTTGGTGACGAATCATTTAATGTTATACAAATTTCAATCTTTAAGTCAAAAGTAACGAAAATAGTCCAAAATGAGTTGTCTTCATGATGCCTCCTGAGTGGGTTAAATGGGAGTTTTAGATAAAATCACTGGGGTCACTGAACAAGAATATAAATGCAACATTTGTTTTTCCTAACTTTTTTATTTACATTTACATTTATTCATTTGGCAGACGCTTTTATCCTTAGCCAGTTTTTTTTTAAACTTGGGTCCTGGGACCCCTAGGGACCCTCCAAAAGGCTCAAAGTGGTCCCCAGAAAATATTTAATTTGTAATTGTACACAGTTTTCTTTTACATCTAAACATGATATTTATTTGTACATGTTTTACACATAGGCAGTATGTTTTGGACAGATGAAAAATTGCTGTTTAATTATAAAAAAAAATGTTGAGTGATTGTGGAATTGACATGCTGACTGCAGGAGAGCTTTGCTCATGAATTGAAGCCGTCTCCAAAGGCATTTCCGAGCATTCTGCAGTACATCCAACCAGCCTCATAACTGCAGAACCCGTGTAACCACACCAGCCCAGGATGTCCACATCCAGCATTTTCCCCTCCAAGATCATCTGAGCCCAGCCACTCTGACAGACCTGAAACAATCAGTTTGCTGAAACCAAAGAATTCCTGCCCAAACTGTCAGAAACCATCTCAGGGAATCTCAATGCATGCTTGTCGTCCTCGATGGGGTCTCGACCTGATTCTAGTTCGTTGTGGCAATGCTCACATGGGATGGCATCTGGCATGTTGGAGAGGTGATCTCTTCACAGATGAATCCCAGTTTAGGGCAGATGGCAGACAGTGTGAAACCTGATATGGGAGAGCAGTTTTCTGGTTTCAATGTTGTGGATGTAGTGACCCATGGTGTCGGTGGGGTTATGGTATGGGCAGGCGTTTGTTACGTATAAAGAACACAGATGGGTTTAATTGATGGCAATTTGAATGCACAGAAATTCCGTAACAAGATCTTGAGGCCAATTGTCGTGCCATTCATCCAACAAAATCAACTCGTGTTGCAGGATTGATAATGCACGGCCCTATGTTTTAAGGATCTGTGCACAATTTTTGGAAGCCGAAAACAACCCAGTATCTGCAAGGCCAGCACGCTCCCCGGACATGGACCCATTGAGCATGTTTGGGACTTTCTGGATCGGTCTGTTCCAGTCCCCGTCAATATCCAGCAACATCACACAGCCATTAAAGAGGATTGGACCAATATTCATTTACATTACATTTTATTCCACAGGCCACAATCAACAACCTGATCAACTCCACGCGAAGGAGACGTGTTGCGCTGCATAACAAATATTTGAGTGAAATAATAATTGTGTGTATGGGGAAAAAGTTCCAGATCTTTGAGTTAATCTCACAGAAGTGGGAACAAAAACAAATGTGTTGCGTTTCTATTTTTGTTCATTGTACACGCCCCAACAGAGAATACTTTAATAAATCTAGTGTTGGTGACGGTTTAGATTGTTTTAAATTAATATTTCCTATTATGGTCTCAGTGAATGTAACAAAGTAACACAAGTATTAAAATATATATTTTACATAAACTTTATTTTCTCTTACAGAGAATCAAGTTGGAGCAAACAGATTTGTTTTAGTGACCAGCCCTCTGATGAGCTGGCCTGATGCTCAGACCTACTGCAGACAACACCACACAGATCTGGCAACCATCCGTACTCCAGCTGAGAATGACCAGGTCACCTCGATGACAGATTCATATCCATACATTTGGATTGGTCTTGTCAGAGACTCGTGGAAGTGGTCGGATGGAATAAATGTCTCCATGTCTTCCATTAACCTGGTAAATAAAAGAGATATAACTGGACAGAATCGACCATGCGGAGTTACAGATAATTCTGGTGTCATAGACGACTGGCTCTGCTCAACTCACTGTTTTTTCATCTGTAAACTTGGTAAGTGTAGTTATGTTCTGTTAGAAACATCCTAGACATACTCTGTGTTATGAGGTATAATATTTGAGTCACAAACAATGGTTGAATATTTTTCTGCACTCAAATCTCACTTGGACAACGCTTAACAGAGCATGAAGACTAGATATATTTTTAAGGGTCATAGATACGTTTAAAACAAACGGTTCATGTCTATTTAATGCAAGGAAAAAAAGAACACTTTACTTTTTTCTTTCTACAGAGCTTCTTTACTTCCATTTAATCATTTAGCTGACGCTTTTATTCAAAGTGACTTACAGATGAGGTTTACAAAGACGCATGTGCAACAGGAGGTAACAAAGCAAATATGAGATAGATTAATGCCAGTCCTACTAAGAAAAACACATCCAAACAAGTGCCAAGGGAATTTCTTTTTTGATAGAAAAGTGAGGACGCCAAAGAAGACTTATTACTAGTTTAGAAAGAGTTAGAATGTCAAGTAGGTTTATTTGTGGGTTAGGTGCAAACAAGAAAGATGCGATTTTCAAGATGGAGACAAAGTCTGTCAGATCCAGATATGCCCACAGTCAAAGACTGACTGATTGCTGTCTAGGAGGAAGTTCTGAGTAAAGACAGAGGAGAGTTGGTCAGATATGACACGATCAAGGGTTTTTACAGCGAAGGGCAGGAGAGATATCAGTCTGTAGTGCTCCAGGAGTGCTGGGTTGGTTTCTTTCACAGCGGGGTGATGTGAGCTTCTTTGAAAGTTGTAGGAAATGGGCCAGAGCTTAGAGACGAGTTGATGATGTGGGTGATAGCCGGAGGGACGGATGGAGAGATGGCCTGAAGGAGATCGGGGGGGATAGGATCCAGCGGGCAGGACGTCAGGTGGCTAGAGGGGCGATGGTCCTGGCAGCTTCGACCTCAGTTAGGAGAGAGAAAGAACGGAAGGAGACGATCTCAGGAGTCGGAGCATGCGCAGAGTAGAGAACTGACCGTAGACCGTTCATAACATCCACATTAACTGGCCAACATGATGAAGCCACCAATTGAGTCTGTTGCTTGTGGAGTGGAATCTAGTGTTCTCTGTCTTTGGTTGATGGGGGGCAAAATCTCTGCATCAGTTGTGCAATCAGGTGAGAAGCAATGTGATGATAACTTAATTCATATCGAAAATAAAGTTGATGACGTTCGTCTTGTCGAGAGAACCAGTACACATTGTACACAAGTTCCCTTCATCAGACCTTTTCAATTTCCATTTCTCTTTGGTTCTGGGTCACTTGATGTCTATGACTGCACCCCCAGCTCTCAAACTACAGGGTATGCCATGGGTCAAACAGAAACGAAAGTCGTTAAAATTAATTGAGTAATTAACGCATACATTTTGACAGCACTAATGTAAACTTACTTTGCGCTGTTTTTGGATAGTCAAGATCGACTCAATGACCAGAGTTTGAGGTCAGCTGCCAGAAATAATTATGTGAAATGTCCGTTTAAGGTGTAAAGAAGCAGATTGTGAGATTGGAGGTGAAATCTGCGCTGAATGTAAATGATCCAGCAATGATGGAGGCCATTTTACAGCCAGTGAGTATCAAACTATGTGTTTTACACATCAAATGCCACAGATGTTTTTTAGCAGTTTAATATACAGATACAGTAAATGAGTCGTAAAAATGTCATGACATTGTCGTTGTGTTTGATATCCATAATGAAGGATTGATTCTGTTCTTCAGTTAAAGCAGAAACTGAAATATTATGGGATAGAGGACACCACAACATGGAGACTACAGGCAGATGGAAATGTGTTCACACCCAAAGAAGAAATAAACCAGCAATAATGTCCACTTTTTTAATGATACGTTACATGATTTATCAGAAAGTCTTCATAATTTACTAGTCATTTAATAGTCACTTTATTCTACATTCTATATGTGTATTACATTTTCAATGTTACTTATTAAAATCACATATGTAGCACTAAAGAGAACGTCTTAAAGTTCCAAATGATAGAACGTGAGCCTTACAGCGAAATATTTTACAATTCTTTAAATTTGAGCTGGAAGTACACATCAGAGGTCAAATCTAGACCAGATTTACATTTCTTTAGGGTAAAGTTTCGAATGGTGTGAGTTCTTAAATGACTGCTATTTTTAATGACCTTATAATGCAAGCTTTCTTAAAACAATTCATTCATTGTGTGATAATACATCATTATATATGTGGTAGACATAATAGTTAATAGGTTGGCTGATGTATAAATAATTGATATAATAATGTAAATAAAACATTTTGTGAAATAAGTTAAATTATTAGTACAATTTGCAATTGTTTATATTTATTTATTTTCTGGTTCTCGAAACTGATTGGCTGAGAGCCATGCGACATCGGACCGCAGACATCAGTGCTGGTATTACTCCGCCACTCAGAACTTAAACACAGATACACAAACACAGGCAATGAAACTCCAGAAGTGCTTTACACAACAGAAATTCTTGCATCACTCTGTCGCTGTAACACAAGGTGGGAGTAACCATCATAAGACTTTTGAAAGTGACTGTGTGAAATTAGTAACAGAGGCTTATTTCAAAGTTTCTTATTTTGTTAATGACTTCTTATTTTGATGGCATTTCAATGCTATCGGTACCACCGTGTTACAAAGTATACATGTTCCAATACATCTCTTGATTTTACAAGGATATGAAGATGGGTTTTACTAGTATTTAACTGGTTCTAGTTTTAAGAATGATACCCGAGTGATGTGCGGTGTGGAAAATGATACAATCTTATGATGCATTAAACAGCTTTTATGATTTTATGTTTTATCAACCAATGCTGTATTAATCATCTTTCTAATACAATATTATGTTCTTATGTTTTATTAATTGATGTTTTATTAACCATTCACTAGCAATAAGTGCATTAAAATATAACCATATGTCTCCTGCTATGAATTTCTCAAAACTGTGTGCAAATAAGGATGTGCTACAACAGGAATGTGTGTGTGAGTGTAAACGGGAAGAAAGCTAAGGCCTGTAATGTCTGGAGCTGACCTTAAGCTGACCTTAAGAACTAAACAACAAGATTTAAGATGCACCTATACTGAGGGTGTACTGATCGGAGACATACACACACACATTCCATACCCTATAAGACAAAAAAAACATGATGATATATTGTTTCTGGGAAAACAGAGAAACTTAGTTGTTTTGCAGAAACTAAAGGGGAAGTCTGCCATTGACCAAAGGAGACAAAGGACTGATCAGCCATTGGTGGAAACCAGGGAAAACCTCCAACCACTCAGAAGATAGAACGACGATACATACTATAAATATTGTGTGATTTTTGTGTTAAGAAGTTGGAGTTGTTGTTGGTCAGTGTGGAAGTCGTGGACTGACAACCCAGAGCTGTATTTATTTTGATATCTGATTAATAAACCTCATTATTATTAGAGATTGTCTCTCTCCAATTTTTGAACACGAAGGACCCTTGAAAAGTCCAACAGCGGCCGAAGCAGCTGGCTGTATTGGGATGGGTAAAATAGGATTAAAACTGTTTATTTATTTCTATTGATTAATGTGGGAAAAGTAAGATCTTTAGGTCAACAACTTAATTCATGCTTACAATCAGAATGCCGTTCATAGTGTGTTAAACATCAACATTGAAACATGTGATTGATGGACTTGTATTAGTCAACATTACTTCCTAAAAGCAACACACTAAATAATAAGCAGCAAAAATAACACATGACATTAAATGACCTTTCGACTTCAATCAAACAAAGAAAATGCAGTGTACCCTAAATCCATCATTGTGAACAAATCCAAACTTAAAATATTTTGGTTTGCCAAGCAAGTAGAAGTGATGTTTCAAACACAATCTATTTAAACATAACAAGGCCACTAAAGTCCAATTGTTTCTCATCAACAGTACCTTGATGGAGGAGATAAGATGATGGATGATGATGATGATGGTGATGATGATGATGATGATGATGGATGATGATGGATGATGAGATAAGATGATGGATGATGATGATGATGATGGATGATAATGGTGATGATGATGATGGATGATGATGGATGATGAGATAAGATGATGGATGAGATAAGATAAGATGATGGTGATGATGATGATGATGATGATGGTGATGATGGTGATGATGGTGATGATGGTGATGATGGTGATGATGGTGATGATGATGATGATGATGATGATGGTTGGACGTATCAGAACAGAGATGTTGAAGTGATATAGGAACACAACATAAGTGGTATGCACGCTTACTCTTTCCGTACACGTAACATGGACAAAAACAGATGTAAATTAAGTAGAAGGGACTGGTTTTATGTGGTGATAATAATGAGCGAGATAGGTATCAGGTGTGGATGATGCCTGCAGAGGATTCTGGGTATTGTAGTCTATTGTAATAAATTGTATTCTTATTTTGAAGAAAAAAACACATTCTGTACCTAGAAGCTTTCTTAAAGTATTTTTGATTCATTTGCATAATTCAGATTTTTCAGTAAAATGTAAAAATAATGATATTTAAAATAAACAAATTGTATCACATGGCACAGACCTGGATGAACCATATTAAAGTGAATATAATTATTCTGTTTTTATTTATAATTAAATGGACAATTGTTAGAATAACACAGTGCTTTTTAAATGAA
This sequence comes from Triplophysa yarkandensis, assembly GCA_033220385.1. Taxonomy (NCBI): domain Eukaryota; kingdom Metazoa; phylum Chordata; class Actinopteri; order Cypriniformes; family Nemacheilidae; genus Triplophysa; species Triplophysa yarkandensis. The sequence goes on from CM065674.1 coordinate 15,296,092, forward strand.
GTTATGAAAGCCTTCCTGTGCATTACATTCATTCTCCATCAAAAATGAAACTAAACATTTATGTTATGTTTATGTCTCAAAAATCCTTGGGGCTTGTTTATGATAGAATTTACATAAAAGCTCAAATTTTGAAAAATAAAGACAAGTATAGTTTTGAATGAAAGCTTAGTGAAACAAACCTATGGTAAGCTTGCAAATTGAGTAAAAGGCTGAAAGTTTATGTTGCCAAACACATGAACGTTGTCAAACCCTATATGATCAGGTGCATTATATTTTCTGTATTGCGTTAATTTTGTGAATATGAAAATACATGTTTTTATTCTTAAAGATCATAACAATCATAAACATACATATCACAAACTTAAGTTAACCTAAATATAATAATATTATGTTTATAATGACCATCTATATGTTTATAAAAGATAATTTATTGGATGAATTTAATTGAGCGCATGATTTCTATACAACAAATGTGGGTATAACCAACTCATAAACTCATAAAGAAATGAATTCAATAAAATGTAATTTTATAAAATTTATAAATTTTATAAAATAAGTATAAATGTATTAATAAAGTGCATTTCAACGATACTATTTATTTTTATATTTATTATAAACCCTTCCCCTGAAATAAAAATTCTGAAATGACCCCTTCTGCAGCTGAGGAACTAAATTATGCAACAAAATTATGCCATTTCAAATTCTTGCTGTGCGTGTGAGGTAATGTGATGATCTGGAATGTGAAACACTGTTAGTCTCTGAAATATTTATTTGGAAATATGCTGCATCCGATCCTGTTGACTTCTTTAAGGAAAACGTCTAAAAGGATTTAATAAGCCCAATTGATATTTCTACAAGCATCCCTGGTAGCTGTCCACAGCAGACTTTCAAATTCATTGATTTACATTTATAAGTTTGTTCATATGAGAGGCAACACACTCAATCCCTTGCAAAATTTGTTAAGTTCTCAAGTTCATCATTGTCATGGTGTGACCTCTAAAAAAGCATTTATTTCTGCAGTGTGGCATGATGTTGATTTTTGCAGATTGTTTAAACTCAGATTTTGAATACATACTGCTACTGCTATATGTCAGTTGTGTTCTGGAGGACTGGACTTGTAAGCAAAAGGTTGCAGGTTGAAATAATGACCGAAGTGACCTTGAGGAGGACATCTTAGCCCTGTGAACTCTGCAGTGATATCCACTGGATAATAATGTAATTTTGCAAAATGACAAAATATAAATGTAAATCCACTCCACTGTGATGCTCCCACCAGGATGTTTAAATGTGATGTAATTTTAATTCGATTGAGAATTAAGATTTAAAATGACATCCTCTGTAGGTGACGCATCTTCACACAACATGTATTCGAGGTAAGTGTTCACCAAACATGAACCCCATAACCCCTCCTTTACGATTTGATTTGGCAAACACTGAGCCTTCAACGATAGAGTAAAGGTTGTTTAGCTGAGATTGGAAGTGTTTGCGGGTTGCATCATGTCGGGTAAGACATGTTAAGAATAAAGAGCCTGAGATGGTTGTACCTTTGATTGTGCACACTTTTTCCTGAAATCAAGCCTCCCTCGTACAGCAAACATGCACGTGCAGTTTCCATATTTTTCACAACTCTTCCTCCAAGAGTTTTAGGAAATAGAAGTACAGTCAATTTAAAGTACACACTGATTTAAGCCCTAATTACAACTTTCAGTTGCTGACACAAACCAGAAATCAGTGATTGATCATGTGAGTGATGAAATTGTGAATCACTAAATAAGCGATCTGAAATCAGATCATGTCTTGTCAAGAACCCTCGCTTTAGACACATAAATCATGGCCAAAATGAAGTGAAGATGATTTTACATTGACGGCCAACCATGTTTCTCAACACCCTCCATCAAGAAATGAAAAGCCGTTGAAGCAGATTTTTTATCTGACATGTTTAACGACCGTTTAAGTTTGAGATTAAACAATGTTAAAGCTTTGCACCTGCTGGAGAAACCATCTACCCCACCAAATATCCCAATGCTGAATCTAAAGAAAAACTCAGATATGAAATCATTCTGTCAATCTGTTTCATAGTAATTCATTTGTTTAGTGTACATTTATTGTCATGAAAGAAATACTTAGATTATAAGTTTATGGTTTGTATCCATGTGAACAGGGGACGTGAACAAGGGATAATGGTGCGTTCACAAATCCTCCTGGCCAAAATTCCAGCTCCATCCACCCGCTGCACACTGGCCTTAACTTTGCACAATTGTGGGCGGTGCCCTCTAGCCAGAAGTTCACCTTTTACAAGTCTATGTCCAGCATTGGGCATTCTGGAACTAGTTCATTATCAGATATGTTGGAACAGCAGCCTCTGACAGATAGGGACATCTCCTTCATCCTTTTGTTAAATGTTCGTCTAGAAACACCACAGAGTTGTGCAAGAGATTCTACAGGAAGAGCAATAGACAGAAGTCCTTTAAGGTCATTTGTGTGGATATCCAAACAAGGGCATCCAATGTTGCCACTGGTGATAGTTACAACTGTGGATACATTCGCTGAAGATTCTTCTGAACCCTGAGAAATATTCATTAGGTTTATTACTCCTGTAGAGCCCTTATTAATTCCCCTGAATCCATCAAAATCTCACGAGCCCATAAGAGTGAACGGCTGTTAAGACCGCCCCAATGAGAGGTTTGTACCAGAATAGCGAACGTAAATTTAAGAATCACAATTGAAGACATAGAAAACGAAAATAAAAAACTAGCAACACGTTCAAATTTGCATTCATCAAAAGTGAAGCTGAAAGTGAACTCCACAAAGAATGTTGTTTATTTGAAGACGATGTTACTTTTGTGCTATCAAAAGTAACATTATTACACAAATATATAACATATATTTGTGCTATTGTGCTTTTTTTTTAGATTGTCATTGTATATTTTTGTTCGATTTCAAAAAAGTTTCATTTGTTTCCCTCGTCACAAATTTAATCTCATACATTCATTGGAGAAGAGCAGTGGGGAGCGAACCCATCCTTGTGGAGCGCCGGTGCTGAGGTTGCCCATCCTGAGCTGTTGTCCGTCTATCAGACAGCTGGTGATCCATTGACTAAAAGAGCTAGAGACAGACAGCTGGGTCAGTTTGGTCTGGAGCAGTGATGGGATGATGGTGTTGACAGCAGAGCTGAAGTTCATGAACAGAATTGTCACATAAGTCCCTGGTTTTCCAGATGTTGTAGGGTGTAATGCACTCCCATGTTGACTTCATCATCCACTGACCAGTTTGCTCTTTAGGAAAACTGCAGAGGGTCAAGCAAGGGGCAGTGATGCCCTTCAAATATGCCAACACCAATCCTTCAAATGACTTCATTGCTACAGATGTTAAAGCCACAGATCCGTAGTCGTCGAGGCCGGGGATCTTTGGCTTTTTAGGGATTGGGATGATGGTGGAGCGTTCAAAGCATGAAGGAACTTTGGACAGCTCCAGTGATGTGTTGAAGGTAAGAGAGAAGATAGAGGCTTTCAGACAGGTTGGTAACGACACCGTTTTGGCCTGGGGCTTTTCTTCTCTTTTGTTTTTTTAAAGATATGATGCACACTATCCTGCCTTATGAGGTGTTTATGAGATGGGTAGAGAAATGTTCAGGGCAGGTGTGAAGTGTCTGTTCAGGGGTCTAAAATCTACAATTAAATTGATTTCAGTCTTAAGCGAAGTGTTTATTGCTCTCAATGCTGGGATGGTGTCTTCCAGGCTTTTCCACACTCATGCAGGGTTGTTGGATCAAGAACAGAAAACTGTTCTTCTAGTGGTTTTGCGTAGCCCTTCTTAGCCACTTTAATCTCCTTTGTCAATGTGTTCCTGGTCTGATTAAACAAGATCATGTCCCGTTCCTGAAGGCATCCTCTATGGCCTGACGCAGCTGTCTGAGTTTTGGTGTGAACCATGGTTTATCATTGTAAAATGTTCAATAAGTCCTGGTGGGGATGAATCAATCCTCACAGAAACTGATGTTTGATGTTACAAACGTACTTTTTTCAGCAGTTCGGCTCTCGTAAAACGTATGGCGTGTGACGTGAAACAGGACAAACTATCAAAAACACCAAAACTCCTGGAGAGCTCCACACCGAGGCGGCCGTCCGGAGTACCATCATCCTTTAATCATACTAAACACAAACAAGTTATTATTTTAAGATTGCCTTATCTCAATGGATCTCAGTGTCCTTTTACACAACACACAAACACTTTCGATTTCACTTTACACTAATATTACATATAATACTGTGTTTAACTGTCACAGATGTCTTTAATCCACACTAAAGGGGGCTGACCCCATGGAATAAACTCGATATTTTTAAATAAATAAAGATCAGGATACTTAGGACGAAGAAAACACCAATATAGAGAGGAGGACGGGCAGAAAACAAAGATACACACAAGAGTATAAATGGAGTTCAGATAATTGTAAGATCGATGATTAAGAGAAACGTGTGATGGAGATCCGAGGATCATGGGGAATGAAGTTCATGGGGAGACAGTGACAAAAGGAACGCAGGGGAAACATGAAACTGGGAAATTTATATTTAAAACATCCCAGAAAGACCATATTTAATCCAAAGGACTGTTGTGAATGTCATTCAAATTCCATTGTGTGAGCCAAACCTTCAGGCGATCTTCATTTGAATGAGAAACAATGGTGAATGTGTAAGACAACTTAATCACAAAACAGAAACATCAATGCAAATATCACGGATGTGACAAACATGAGACAAAATGTGTGTTGACCGTATGATTCCTGGCAAAATAGAAATATTTTGTCAGTGTCTTGAAGATCATTGAGCTCAAATCATTAGAGATTTTCTTTTCTTTCTTTGTACAACTCTGAAACACAACACATGTATATTTAATCTTTATATAAGACATTCAAATTTTATTTCCTGTCTTATAATTTTCATATTTAATTTGAAAGTATTTTCATATTTCATTTCCTTCTTATGTTTTGTTGTTTTCCTTTGTCACTGAAGGCCAGTGAACTGCGTCAGGTATATCACCTGCGTCATGCACCACAGAACCAATAATGATGATGATGATGATGATGATGATGGTGATGATGGCGATGATGGTGATGATGGTGATGATGGTGATGATGATGATGATGATGATGGTGATGATGGCGATGATGGTGATGATGATGATGGTGATGATGGTGATGATGGTGATGATGGTGATGATGGTGATGATGGTTGGACGTATAAGAACAGAGATGTTGAAGTGATATAGGAACACAACATAAGTGGTATGCACGCTTACTCTTTCCATACATGTAACATGGACAAAAACAGATGTAAATTAAGTAGAAGGGACTGGTTTTATGTGGTGATAATAATGAGCGTGATAGGTATCAGGTGTGGATGATGCCTGCAGAGGATTCTGGGTATTGTAGTCTATTGTAATAAATTGTATTCTTATTTTGAAGAAAAAAACACATTCTGTACCTAGAAGCTTTCTTAAAGTATTTTTGATTCATTTGCATAATTCAGATTTTTCAGTAAAATGTAAAAATAATGATATTTAAAATAAACAAATTGTATCACATGGCACAGACCTGGATGAACCATATTAAAGTGAATATAATTATTCTGTTTTTATTTATAATTAAATGGACAATTGTTAGAATAACACAGTGCTTTTTAAATGAAGTTATGAAAGCCTTCCTGTGCATTACATTCATTCTCCATCAAAAATGAAACTAAACATTTATGTTATGTTTATGTCTCAAAAATCCTTGGGGCTTGTTTATGATAGAATTTACATAAAAGCTCAAATTTTGAAAAATAAAGACAATTATAGTTTTGAATGAAAGCTTAGTGAAACAAACCTATGGTAAGCTTGCAAATTGAGTAAAAGGCTGAAAGTTTATGTTGCCAAACACATGAATGTTGTTAACCCTATATGATCAGGTGCATTATATTTTCTGTATTGCGTTAATTTTGTGAATATGAAAATACATGTTTTTATTCTTAAAGATCATAACAATCATAAACATACATATCACAAACTTAAGTTAACTTAAATATAATAATATTATGTTAAGCAGATCAGTTTTATACTAAAAATATTTTTTTTTAACAATTAATCAGTTTAAATATATTGAAACCATCTATGTGTCAATAAAATATAATTTCTTCGATGAATTTAATTGAGCGCATGATTTCTATCCAACAAATGTGTGTATCCCTAACTCATAAACTCATAAAGAAATGAATTCAATAAAATGTAATTGGGTTGATCCAACAACATTTTATAAAATAAGTATAAATGTATTAATAAAGTGCATTTCAACGATACTATTTATTTTTATATTTATTATAAACCCTTCCCCTGAAATAAAGAGTCGGATGGATCCTGTGGCAGTACCATCAGAAATGCAACCGGAGGGGGAAACTATGATTTCTATTGTGCCTTTACAGGATGATTTGATTTATTCCCCCTTCCATCTGATGCCCAGGGATTTTCTTTCATGCCAAAAGCAGAATTTAAGAGATGCGACAAAATTATGCCATTTCAAATTCTTGCTCTGCGTGTGAGGTAATGTGATGATCTGGAATGTGAAACACTGTTAGACTCTGAAACATTTATTTGGAAATATGCTGCATGCGATCCTGTTGACTTCTTTAAGGAAAACGTCTAAAAGGATTTAATAAACCCAATTGATATTTCTCCAAGCATCCCTGGTAGCCCTGTGAACTCTGCAGCGATATCCACTGGATAATACTGTAAGTCACTTTGGATAAAAGAATTTGCAAAATGACAAAATATAAATGTAAATCTACTCCACTGTGATGCTCCCACCAGGAGGTTTAAATGTGATGTAATTTTAATTCGATTTAGAATTAAGATTTTAAATGACATCCTCTGTAGGTGACGCATCTTCACACAACGTGTATTCGAGGTAAGTGTTCACCAAACATGAACCCCATAACCCCTCCTTTACGATTTGATTTGGCAAACACTGAGCCTTCAACGATAGAGTAAAGGTTGTTTAGCTGAGATTGGAAGTGTTTGCGGGTTGCATCATGTCGGGTAAGACATGTTAAGAATAAAGAGCCTGAGATGGTTGTACCTTTGATTGTGCACACTTTTTCCTGAAATCAAGCCTCCCTCGTACAGCAAACATGCACGTGCAATTTCCATATTTTTCACAACTCTTCCTCCAAGAGTTTTAGGAAATAGAATTACAGTCAATTTAAAGTACACACTGATTTAAGCCCTAATTACAACTTTCAGTTGCTGACACAAACCAGAAATCAGTGATTGATCATGTGAGTGATGAAATTGTGAATCACTAAATAAGCGATCTGAAATCAGATCATGTCTTGTCAAGAACCCTCGCTTTAGACACATAAATCATGGCCAAAATGAAGTGAAGATGATTTTACATTGACGGCCAACCATGTTTCTCAACACCCTCCATCAAGAAATGAAAAGCCGTTGAAGCAGATTTTTTATCTGACATGTTTAACGACCGTTTAAGTTTGAGATTAAACAATGTTAAAGCTTTGCACCTGCTGGAGAAACCATCTACCCCACCAAATATCCCAATGCTGAATCTAAAGAAAAACTCAGATATGAAATCATTCTGTCAATCTGTTTCATAGTAATTCATTTGTTTAGTGTACATTTATTGTCATGAAAGAAATACTTAGGTTATAAGTTTATGGTTTGTATCCATGTGAACAGGGGACGTGAACAAGGGATAATGGTGCGTTCACAAATCCTCCTGGCCAAAATTCCAGCTCCATCCACCCGCTGCACACTGGCATTAACTTTGCCCAATTGTAGGCGGTGCCCTCTAGCCAGAAGTTCACCTTTTACAAGTCTATGTCCAGCATTGGGCATTCTGGAACTAGTTCATTATCAGATATGTTGGAACAGCAGCCTCTGACAGATAGGGACATCTCCTTCATCCTTTTGTTAAATGTTCGTCTAGAAACACCACAGAGTTGTGCAAGAGATTCTACAGGAAGAGCAATAGACAGAAGTCCTTTAAGGTCATTTGTGTGGATATCCAAACAAGGGCATCCAATGTTGCCACCGGTGATAGTTACAACTGTGGATACATTCGCTGAAGATTCTTCTGAACCCGGAGAAATATTCATTAGGTTTATTACTCCTGTAGAGCCCTTATTAATTCCCCTGAATCCATCAAAATCTCACGAGCCCATAAGAGTGAACCACTGTTAAGACCGCCCCAATGAGAGGTTTGTACCAGAATAGCGAACGTAAATTTAAGAATCACAATTGAAGACTTAGAAAACGAAAATAAAAAACTAGCAACACGTTCAAAATTGCATTCATCAAAAGTGAAGCTGAAAGTGAACTCCACAAAGAATGTTGTTTATTTGAAGACGATGTTACTTTTGTGCTATCAAAAGTAACATTATTACACAAATATATAACATATATTTGTGCTATTGTGCTTTTTTATTAGATTGTCATTGTATATTTTTGTTCGATTTCAAAAAAGTTTCATTTGTTTCCCTCGTCACAAATTTAATCTCATACATTCATTGGAGAAGAGCAGTGGGGAGAGAACACATCCTTGTGGAGCGCCGGTGCTGATGGTGCGGCTGTCGGTCATGAGGTTGCCCATCCTGAGCTGTTGTCTGTCTATCAGACAGCTGGTGATCCATTGACTAAAAGAGCTAGAGACAGACAGCTGGTGATCCATTGACTAAAAGAGCTAGAGATAGACAGCTGGTGATCCATTGACTAAAAGAGCTAGAGATAGACAGCTGGTGATCCATTGACTAAAAGAGCTAGAGACAGACAGCTGGTGATCCATTGACTAAAAGAGCTAGAGATAGACAGCTGGTGATCCATTGACTAAAAGAGCTAGAGACAGACAGCTGGGTCAGTTTGGTCTGGAGCAGTGATGGGATGATGGTGTTGAAAGCAGAGCTGAAGTTCATGAACAGAATTGTCGCATAAGTCCCTGGTTTTCCAGATGTTGTAGGGTGTAATGCACTCCCATGTTGACTTCATCATCTACGGACCGGTTTGCTCTTCAGGAAAACTGCAGAGGGTCAAGCAAGGGGCAGTGATGCCCTTCAAATATGCCAACACCAATCCTTCAAATGACTTCATTGCTACAGATGTTAAAGCCACAGATCCGTAGTCGTCGAGGCCGGGGATCTTTGGCTTTTTAGGGATTGGGATGATGGTGGAGCGTTCAAAGCATGAAGGAACTTTGGACAGCTCCAGTGATGTGTTGAAGGTAAGAGAGAAGATAGAGGCTTTCAGACAGGTTGGTAACGACACCGTTTTGGCCTGGGGCTTTTCTTCTCTTCTGTTTTTTTAAAGATATGATGCACACTATCCTGCCTCATGAGGTGTTTATGAGATGGGTAGAGAAATGTTCAGGGCAGGTGTGAAGTGTCTGTTCAGGGGTCTAGAATCTACAATTAAATTGATTTCAGTCTTAAGCGAAGTGTTTATTGCTCTCAATGCTGGCATGGTGTCTTCCAGGCTTTTCCACACTCATGCAGGGTTGTTGGAACAAGAACAGAAAACTGTTCTTCTAGTGGTTTTGCGTAGCCCTTCTTAGCCACTTTAATCTCCTTTGTCAATGTGTTCCTGGTCTGATTAAACAAGATCATGTCCCGTTCCTGAAGGCATCCTCTATGGCCTGACGCAGCTGTCTGAGTTTTGGTGTGAACCATGGTAATCATTGTAAAATGTTCAATAAGTCCTGGTGGGGATGAATAAATCCTTACAGAAACTGATGTTTGATGTTACAAACGTACTTTTTTCAGCAGTTCGGCTCTCGTAAAACGTATGGCGTGTGACATGAAACAGGACAAACTATCAAAAACACCAAAACTCCTGGAGAGCTCCACACCGAGGCGGCCGTCCGGAGTACCATCATCCTTTAATCATACTAAACACAAACAAGTTATTATTTTAAGATTGCCTTATCTCAATGGATCTCAGTGTCCTTTTACACAACACCAAAACACTTTCGATTTCACTTTACACTAATATTACATATAATACTGTGTTTAACTGTCACAGATGTCTTTAATCCACACTAAAGGGGGCTGACCCCATGGAATAAACTCGATATTTTTAAATAAATAAAGATCAGGATACTTAGGACGAACAAAGTAAACACACCAATATAGGGAGGAGGACGGGCAGAAAACAAAGATACACACAAGAGTATAAATGGAGTTCAGATAATTGTAAGATCGATGATTAAGAGAAACATGTGATGGAGATCCGAGGATCATGGGGAATGAAGTTCATGGGGAAACATTCACAAAAGGAACGCAGGGGAAACATGAAACTGGGAAATTTATATTTAAAACATCCCAGAAAGACCATATTTAATCCAAAGGACTGTTGTGAATGTCATTCAAATTCTATTGTGTGAGCCAAACCTTCAGGCGATCTTCATTTGAATGAGAAACAATGGTGAATGTGTAAGACAACTTAATCACAAAACAGAAACATCAATGCAAATATCAGGGATGTGACAAACATGAGACAAAATGTGTGTTGACTTTATGATTCCTGGCAAAATAGAAATATTTTGTCAGTGTCTTGAAGATCATTGAGCTCAAATCCTCAAAGCTTTTCTTTTCTTTCTTTGTACAACTCTGAAACACAACAAATGTATATTTAATCTTTATATAAGACATTCAAATTTTATTTCCTGTCTTATAATTTTCATATTTAATTTGAAAGTATTTTCATATTTCATTTCCTTCTTATGTTTTGTTGTTTTCCTTTGTCACTGAAGGCCAGTGAACTGCGTCAGGTATATCACCTGCGTCATGCACCACAGAACCAATAATGATGATGATGATGATGATGATGATGATGATGATGATGATGATGATGATGATGATGATGATGATTCACATGTTATCTTAATCACTCTGAGTTTTGCTTCATGTCTGTGAACTATTGACTTTTACACATTTATTACATTTATTGTATTCTAAAGAAAGTAAAAACACATGAAGTCTTATTTCCTGCTGGTTGAAGAACAGCGGCATTGACATTAATCCTTTAGTTCCGAAGTGATTTGACATAAAGCCAAGTATGGTGACCCATACTCAGAATTCATGCTCTGCATCTAACCCATCCAAAGTACACACACAGCCCTGAACACACACACCGACCGCTAACACACACACAGGAGTGAACACACACAATGAAAGTGAATACACACAGCACTGAACACACACACACCAACTGTGAATATACTCAAACTTATCGTGAACACACACACAGCAGTGAACACACACACCAACTGTGAATATACTCAAACTTATCGTGAACACACACACAGCAGTGAACACACACACCAACTGTGAATATACTCAAACCAATCGTGAACACACACACAGCAGTGAACACACGTACTAACAGTGAGAACAAACACTATCAAAGAGCACACATACACTCAGAGCAGTTTGGTGTCTTCCACAAGAGGACCGTAACCGTGAGACATACAAATACTACAAGTCCTAACCGTGAACACAAACCCAGCAGTGAATACACACACCAACTGTGAACACACACATACCAATCGTGAACACAAACACAGCAGTGAACACACACACTATTCAGGAACACACACATACTAACAGTGAACACAAACACTATCCAGGAACAAACACATACTAACAGTGAACACAAACACTATCCAGGAACAAACACATACTAACAGTGAACACAAACACTATCCAGGAACACACACATACTAACAGTGAACAAAAACACTATTCAGGAACACACACACACTAACAGTGAACACACACACTATCCAGGAACACACACATACTAACAGTGAACACAAACACTATCCAGGAACACACACATACTAACAGTGAACACACACACTATCCAGGAACACACACATACTAACAGTGAACACAAACACTATCCAGGAACACACACATACTAACAGTGAACACAAACACAGTAGTGAACACAAACACTATCCAGGAACACACACATACTAACAGTGAACACACACACTATCCAGGAACACACACATACTAACAGTGAACACAAACACTATCCAGGAACACACACATACTAACAGTGAACACAAACACAGCAGTGAACACAAACACTATCCAGGAACACACACATACTAACAGTGAACACACACACTATCCAGGAACACACACATACTAACAGTGAACACAAACACTATCCAGGAACACACACATACTAACAGTGAACACAAACACAGTAGTGAACACAAACACTATCCAGGAACACACACATACTAACAGTGAACACACACACTATCCAGGAACACACACATACTAACAGTGAACACAAACACTATCCAGGAACACACACATACTAACAGTGAACACAAACACTATCCAGGAACACACACACAATAACAGTGAACACAAACACTATCCAGGAACACACACATACTAACAGTGAACACAAACACTATCCAGGACCACACACATACTAACAGTGAACACAAACACTATCCCGGAACACACACACACTAACAGTGAACACAAACACAGCAGTGAACACAAACACTATCCCGGAACACACACATACTAACAGTGAACAAAAACACTATCCAGGAACACGCACATACTAACAGTGAACACAAACACACTATCCAGGAACACACACATACTAACAGTGAACACAAACACTATCCAGGAACACACACATACTAACAGTGAACACAAACACTATCCCGGAACACACACATACTAACTGTGAACACAAACACTATCCAGGAACACACACATACTAACAGTGAACACAAACACTATCCAGGAACACACACATACTAACAGTGAACACAAACACTATCCCGGAACAAACACACACTAACAGTGAACAAACACACACTATTCAGGAACACACACATACTAACAGTGAACACAAACACAGCAGTGAACACACACATACTAACAGTGAACACAAACACTATCCAGGAACACACACACACTAACAGTGAACACACACACTATCCAGGAACACACACATACTAACAGTGAACACACACACTATCCAGGAACACACACACACTAACAGTGAACACAAACACTATCCCGGAACACACACATACTAACAGTGAACACAAACACTATCCAGGAACAAACACACACTAACAGTGAACAAAAACACTATCCAGGAACACACACATACTAACAGTGAACACAAACACTATCCAGGAACACACACACACTAACAGTGAACACAAACACTATCCAGGAACACACACACACTAACAGTGAACACAAACACTATCCAGGAACACACACACACTAACAGTGATCACAAACACTATCCAGGAACACACACATACTAACAGTGAACACAAACACAGCAGTGAACACAAACACTATCCAGGAACACACACATACTAACAGTGAACACACACACACACACACACACTAACAGTGAACACAAACACAGCAGTGAACACAAACACTATCCAGGAACACACACATACTAACAGTGAACACACACACTATCCAGGAACACACACATACTAACAGTGAACACAAACAATATCCAGGAACACACACACACTAACAGTGATAACACAAACTATCCAGGAACACACACATACTAACAGTGAACACACACACTATCCAGGAACACACACACACTAACAGTGAACACACACACTATCCAGGAACACACACACACTAACAGTGAACACACACACTATCCAGGAACACACACACACTAACAGTGAACACACACACTATCCAGGAACACACACATACTGACAGTGAACACACACACTATCCAGGAACACACACATACTAACAGTGAACACACACACTATCCAGGAACACACACATACTAACAGTGAACACAAACAATATCCTGGAACACACACACACTAACAGTGAACACACACACTATCCCGGAACACACACATACTAACAGTGAACACAAACACTATCCAGGAACACACACATACTAACAGTGAACACACACACTATTCAGGAACAAACACATACTAACAGTGAACACAAACACAGCAGTGAACACACACATACTAACAGTGAACACAAACACTATCCAGGAACACACACATACTAACAGTGAACACACACACTATCCAGGAACACACACACACTAACAGTGAACACAAACACTATCCTGGAACACACACATACTAACAGTGAACACAAACACTATCCAGGAACACACACATACTAACAGTGAACACACACACTATCCAGGAACACACACATACTAACAGTGAACACACACACTATCCAGGAACACACACATACTAACAGTGAACACAAACAATATCCAGGAACACACACACACTAACAGTGAACACACACACTATCCAGGAACACACACATACTAACAGTGACACACACACACTAACAGTGAACACAAACAATATCCAGGAACACACACACACTAACAGTGAACACACACACTATCCAGGAACACACACACACTAACAGTGAACACAAACACTATCCAGGAACACACACATACTAACAGTGAACACACACACTATCCAGGAACACACACATACTAACAGTGAACACAAACACTATCCAGGAACACACACATACTAACAGTGAACACAAACAATATCCAGGAACACACACACACTAACAGTGAACACACACACTATCCAGGAACACACACATACTAACAGTGAACACACACACTATCCAGGAACACACACATACTAACAGTGAACACAAACAATATCCAGGAACACACACACACTAACAGTGAACACACACACTATCCAGGAACACACACACACACTAACAGTGAACACAAACACTATCCAGGAACACACACAGACTAACAGTGAACACAAACACTATCCAGGAACACACACATACTAACAGTGAACACACACACTATCCAGGAACACACACATACTAACAGTGAACACAAACACTATCCAGGAACACACACATACTAACAGTGAACACACACACACTAACAGTGAACACAAACACTATCCAGGAACACACACATACTAACAGTGAACACAAACACAGCAGTGAACACACACATACTAACAGTGAACACACACACTATCCAGGAACACACACACACTAACAGTGAAAACAAACACAGCAGTGAACACACACATACTAACAGTGAACACAAACACTATCCAGGAACACACACATACTAACAGTGAACACAAATACAGCAGTGAACACACACATACTAACAGTGAACACAAACACTATCCAGGAACACACACATACTAACAGTGAACACACACACTATCCAGGAACACACACACACTAACAGTGAACACAAACACAGCAGTGAACACACACATACTAACAGTGAACACAACACTATCCAGGAACAAACACATACTAACAGTGAACACAAACACAGCAGTGAACACACACACACTAACAGTGAACACAAACACAGCAGTGAACACACACATACTAACAGTGAACACAAACACTATCCAGGAACAAACACATACTAACAGTGAACACAAACACAGCAGTGAACACACACATACTAACAGTGAACACAAACACTATCCAGGAACACACACATACTAACAGTGAACACACACTATCCAGGAACACACACATACTAACAGTGAACACAAACACAGTAGTGAACACAAACACTATTCAGGAACACACACATACTAACAGTGAACACAAACACTATCCAGGAACACACACATACTAACAGTGAACACAAACACACTATCCAGGAACACACACATACTAACAGTGAACACACACACTATCCAGGAACACACACATACTAACAGTGAACACACACACTATCCAGGAACACACACATACTAACAGTGAACACAAACACACTATCCAGGAACACACACATACTAACAGTGAACACAAACACTATCCCGGAACACACACATACTAACTGTGAACACAAACACTATCCAGGAACACACACATACTAACAGTGAACACACACACTATCCAGGAACACACACATACTAACAGTGAACACAAACACTATCCCGGAACACACACATACTAACTGTGAACACAAACACTATCCAGGAACACACACATACTAACAGTGAACACAAACACTATCCAGGAACACACACATACTAACAGTGAACACAAACACTATCCCGGAACAAACACACACTAACAGTGAACAAACACACACTATTCAGGAACACACACATACTAACAGTGAACACACACACTATCCAGGAACACACACACACTAACAGTGAACAAACACACACTATTCAGGAACACACACATACTAACAGTGAACACAAACACAGCAGTGAACACACACATACTAACAGTGAACACAAACACTATCCAGTGATCACACACATACTAACAGTGAACACAAACACTATCCAGGAACACACACATACCAACAGTGACACACACATACTAACAGTGAACACAAACACACTATCCAGGAACACACACACACTAACAGTGACACACACATACTAACAGTGAACACAAACACACTATCCAGGAACACACACACACTAACAGTGACACACACATACTAACAGTGAACACACACACACACACACACACACACACACACACACACACACACACACACACACACACACACACACACACACACACACACACACACACACACACACACACTATCCAGGAACACACACATACTAACAGTGAACACAAACACTATCCAGGAACACACACATATACTAACAGTGAACACACACACACACACACACACACACACACACACACACACACACACACACACACACACACACACACACACACACACACACACACTATCCAGGAACACACACATACTAACAGTGAACACAAACACTATCCAGGAACACACACATATACTAACAGTGAACACACACACACACACACACACACACACACACACACACACACACACACACACACACACACACACACACACACACACACACACACACACACACACACACCAAGAGCAGTTCGAAGTCTTAGAGGACCTAAGTCACTGTATTGCCGGCATCACAACAGTTAGGTTCGGATTCAAACTCTCTAGCTTTAATATGAGTCAGAAGTGTTAAATGTACACATGCTGGTGAAAATGAGTCACTCCACAATCAGACTGTGTTAACACTACACTTAAATCAATTATATTAATTCTGCAGTGCATGCTGGGGATCTGTTCATCCCAAACTATACAATGACACCAATCTTTTACTGATGTTTGAGACCTAACCTTGTTAGTTCATTCAAAAAATGACAATTCAGTCATGAATAACGCACCCTTCAGTTTTTACAAATCTCTATATGTTTGTTTGTTTGTTTGTTTGAAGACAAGGAAAGATTTTGGGAAGAATGCTTGCAAACAAACAGTTCTGACTATCACACACCCTTGACCACCGTAGTAGTTACACCCTACATTCTTCAAAATATCTGAGGGAACAAAGCTTCTGGTAGACGGCTGCTCCAGGTTTTGCTCCTGCGGAACCCAACGCAAATCTTGCTGGAGTGGGCGATTTTACTATTGCTGTTGGCGGAGTTTAAAATTTTCTACGAGAGAGCCGCGGGGTCCGAAGGGATTTTGGCATGCAACCGAAATGGACTCTGTACTTGTCGAAGCAAAGTATGGTAAGTCAGACATGTAAAAATTCTAAATTGTAATAGAAAAAAATAGGAAAGAGTTCAACTTTGTTAGTTGCGATAATTGTGCAAAAGTGTTCATAAATTGCAAATGAAATAATGGATGCTTGTGTCCGTTGTGTCCTCACTATTCTCCTCTGGCCAGTGGGTAAACCTTTCTGAAGCAGAAATCATTTTTCAGATATGGTTAATCTCCAACAGGATTAGCTTCAATGATTTATGTATGTTTATCACAGATTCTGCAAGTTATATGAAAAAAATCTTTTTACAAAAGTGTCTGTGTACTCCTTCCCAACACACCTGCTATAGTTGGTTTAAGAAGTGTTTCCAGACACCTTTGGAGAACTTAGTCAGAACTTCATCAGTGGTTTGGTGAAACAGGTTTTCTGTCAGGCACCAAGGACTTCATCATGCGGCGGGGCTTGTCTCCTGTAATGCCAGTAGTTGCTGTCCGGACAAGGTGGCGATCCTGGATAAGAAGCAGTTTAATACCTGGCCAAAAACAAGCATACCTGGTATGACTTCATAGCAACACTCCCACTGTCCTCCAAAAGAGATCTCTCTCACCAAACTGGAAGAAGGCCCCAGGACCATGGCTGCTATCATCAGGTGGAGGACCTCAGCATTTACGCATGGATGCATTGCACTAGAGATCAACTAAACGTTTAAAATAACTACGAGCGGAACACTTGTTCACAGGTGTTCAAGGAAGCAGTCCGTCAGTAAAGGTTCAGGCTGCGATGGACTGACATCATTGCATTGAACTATTCAAAGTTTTCAAAACTTTTGGTCCAGCCAAGCTGTCTGGTGTCAAATTTGATGTTAAAGATTACATCCAAGTGTCCCAGCTTTGAGCAAGGTGTCTGCAGAAGAGTGAAGTGACATCTGACCGGGTGTGGTGTCACATGATAGGAATTTGTGCTTTGGATTTAACCCAAGGCCCATTTTCTCTTTTAACCGTTTTTAATCTATTCTTTCCCCATGAAATCCTGAAAGGTATTTGTAACATGGTTTCAAAATCTATGAATCTACTGTTTAGTGTTTTGACCGAATATTATGTTTTGGATAAAAGCATCTGCCAAATGAATAAAATAAGCATGTTCTAAACTTACATTTCCATTCAAATTTAATAATGAAAAACAATTGAAACATTTGTAATATATTCCAGTTGTTATTAATGAGTCATCAAATGTAACCTTAAATGGTGTTTTACAGACATTGACTGACACACGTCACAAAATGAGCACATCTTATTTAAATTTAGTTTATTGTTACAGAAGAGTAATATATGCAAGAAGTTAATGTGCCATGCAAATGAGTCTTTCTGGAGAAATAAACAAATGATGGGAGGCGAGAAAGATCAGACACAATATAATAACATTTAATCAGAGAGAGAGAGTTTCACCCGAGAAGCACACAAGTAAGAACTCTATACATCCTTATTCATGTTACAATCATTCTTTTTTGTTCTAAACAGATTTATTTTTAGATTTATGTATAGTTCAAACTTATTTTAGCTAACAAAAATGTGAACAAACATAATTTTCACATCTGATGTTTTTATTCTTCAGAATGGCTCAGACTCTTTATCTCAGTCTTCTGGTCATTGGTGAGTTTGTGTTTTCATTTAAATATCTTGAATTTACTGCAGAATTATTGGTTGGTTGTTTTGTTATACATTTATTGTATACCTATCTTATTAAATGTACCATATTGACCACTATCTTAAAAGTTGTAAATTATTGAAAACGTTGTTTAATATGTTGTGTACGTATGTGAAGATAAATGGGAAGTGTATGTTTTATTTAAACGCATTTATAATCTTCAAAATCAGACTTCCACTCAAACACAAACAACTTGTCTTCTCAACGGGACATATGTTCAAATAGACATGCAGTCCTAAAAGAGAACATTCTGTCACTATTTACTCATCCCTAGATTATAAGCCCACGGAAAGATATTTAAAAGAATGTTAGCAGTTTTGTCTATTCTCCATAATAGTATTTGTATGTCTAATGTATAAAAAGGTACAAAATGAGGTTTTATTTTAGAATTAAAGAAAATAAATAGTTCTGGTGCACATTTGACTATTATTGTGTATTTAGAGTATGTAGTAGTCCATGATGACCTTGAACTGAAAAGATTGCTAACATTCTTCCAAATATCTTTCTCTGACTTATGTATAAAGGAGTAAAATTACATGAGAGTAAATAATAAAAGAATTTAAAATGTTGGATGACTTTTTATTTTTGCAAAGTAAAGCTTGTATATTTAAATAAGCATTGAAAGAGGATAGGATAGAAAAGTGGAGGCAATGTGCATTAATGCATTAGGTGTTGGGGAAAAGATTACTTGATTCTTAAGAACATGTAGTAACATGCTGATCATTCCTCCATCATCACTGGCAGTTACACACACACACACACACACACACACACACACACACACACACACACACACACACACACACACACACACACACACACACACACACACACACACACACACACACACACACACACACACACACACACACACACACACACACACACACACACACACACACACACACACAGACACAGACAGACAGACACACGCAGACACACACACACACACACACACACACACACACACACACACACACACACACACACACACACACACAGACAGACAGACAGACAGACAGACACACACACACACACACACACACACACACACACACACACACACACACACACACGTCAGCGCAGCCAGAAGCAGATGTAAGCACTCTCATGTTTGTGTGGGGGAATGAAACATGAACAATCTTTCTAAAGCGTGATGAGTAATTGATATAATTATTATATTATCCTGTGCTTAAGACCGAGCAGTGTTTCTAGTCTGCTAGCTGTCTTTTCAACCGGCAAATCACATTTAAAAATCTGGTAAACATTAAAATAATCCCTTAATCCACATCAGGATCACCACAAGCTAACAGTTACCATCAACAGTCCGACCCCATATGAACGGGAACTTTCTCTATCATAAACCGGTTTTATTTATAAGAGTGGCACAGATGGCACCATGCAGACTGAATGCTCTTAGCTCCTGTGGAAATACCCACCTGCGGTTGGACACTGCACTAAATGATTGGCGTAAATAAGAATATGACAGAGTTTAAATACTCTTCAAATATATAATGCCAGATATTTTTGTGGTATCGGTGTCATTTCTGATACCAGTTTCTGAATTGGAACCACCCTATTTACATTTAACCCAACATTTACATTTAAATGTAGTCATTTGGCTGACGCGTTTATCCAAAGCGACTCACAAATTAGGTTTAGGAAAGAATGATTTAGTACAAGAGGTTACAAAACAAACATAAGTGAAATAATGCCATTCTTAGTTGAAAAAACACAACTCACAAGCCAGGTGCCAAGGAATATATATATATTTATAGAAAGAGTGTGGATATCAGGAAAGAGGTTTAGGAGTTGGTTAGGTGCAAGCGGAAAATATTTCAAGGCGTTTAACTTTGGTAACAATAGTCAGATAAAGGTAGCTTTGTGTTTTCTTTTAAATCAATCTGTAGATGCCATAGTTAAGATCATAAGAGATTGATGCAGAAACATTCTGACCAGGGGCGGTGAATCAAAACCATTTAACTTTTTTTTAAAAACAACAATTAAATAATATTGGCCAAAATATTGGTTTAGCCCTTCAGATTAATCTCCACTATTACATGACCTTTTTACATTTACATTTACATTTAGACATTTAGCAGACGCTTTTATCCAAAGCGACTTGCAATAGTCGAGGAGACAATGAAGCGGTAAATAGCCGATACAACAATAGGTGAACAAGTGCTACAACAATGCTACCGAGTTACACAGAGAGAGAAGTTACAAAAAGTATATATATAATTACTCGATACAACTATTATGTTGAAGTCTCAATTATATATTATATGTTATATGTGCACTGTTTCTGAGATTTCTGGAGAAACCTCCCAAGAATTTCACTCACCAACATGTGCTGTGGTGATGTGACAATAAAAGTGACTTTGACTTTTGTTTGCACTGCATAAATAGTGTCATACTTAAAGTAGTTATAACAGAATTATTTCAGAATTACATGAGTAATTAAAAACTCACATTTTGTTAAAATGAACTATTATCATGTTTTTATTGGACTGATTTATATTAGTTTTTTGTTTATTAACTGAGAATATTTTGCATGGTAAATATTGAAATTACATTGTTATGTTTAGGCGTGTTAAAGAACCATCATTTCCCTTTTGTCAAAGACACGCCAGGCTCCAACATCCTGATCACACACACTTGCCCCTCATCAGCACTCTTACTACTTGCATATTAAAGATAATTACACATGCAGTCACTGTCCGGTCTCGTTCGCAACTAGGACAGGCCAAGTGCTTACTTCAAGGACGATTCATGTTACACATACCTGTCTGGGGCTATCTCTAGATACCTCCTGAGTTCATCGTGTGTTTGTGTGTATCATCTTACTTGTTTCTCGAAACAAGAAAAGATGACTGTAAATGAGTATGCTCTAAAGTTCAGGAATCTCATGGCCACATGTGGATGTCATTAACAAGCCTTGTTGACTACCTACCGTCAGGATTGGACTCACAAGTGCAGCTGCATCTCGCTTCATAAGAGGACACCATCGGTCTTAAACGCTTCATCCAACTCTCCATCTGCTTCACCACTCATATGCAGTCGTGTCTCAAAGAACACCAGCACCAGTCTCAGCACAACTTACTCCGCTATAAAGCAGAAACCGCCAGCTCCCCAGAACCAGCCCATGA
This sequence comes from Triplophysa yarkandensis, assembly GCA_033220385.1. Taxonomy (NCBI): domain Eukaryota; kingdom Metazoa; phylum Chordata; class Actinopteri; order Cypriniformes; family Nemacheilidae; genus Triplophysa; species Triplophysa yarkandensis. Next base: position 15,318,550 of record CM065674.1, read on the forward strand.
ACTCATTCAAATCGACTCCACTCATTTTACGGTGACGAATGGCAGAGAAGGCTGGTCCAGAATCTCTGCTTATAACATGGATCTCCTTGTCCCATGTTGAGTGCAATTTATCCTTCCAAGTATCAGATGAAGCCAGTTACAACTATTGTAACACTTACTGCTGCTGATGTTTCCATTCAAATCCTTGCACTTTTTGATTCTGAGTCAGCCGGCAACTTCATCTTTTGGTCCATCTACCGTCAGCTCAACCATACCACCACAGCAACACCATCTGCCCACCAGATCCACTGAATAACCGAAAAGCGGTCCTTTTATGCTACAACTCGTTCTACTTCATGTGTAGAAGATCCATCCACCGGTTCTGGAGGAATCCATCACTGACCTGATCCTAGGGCGACCATGGTTCGAGAAACACAACCCGGTCATTTAATGGAAGACAGGCGAAATCCTGAAGTGGGGGACACCTGTTTCCAGCACTGTCTATTAGAGTTTCTGGTTCGGTCCTCTTCTCTTCCGGTTGAAAAACAGTCAGTCAATATCGCATAGTGTTACGCCTCCGTCAGTGATGTTTTCTGCCCCAAACAAGCCTCCAAGCTGCCTACACACTGGCCATGGGACTGCGCCATTGATCTGCTCCCTGTTGAGTGAGTGCCAATGGAACACTTTACTCCCCCAACAATCCTGGAAGAGAAGGCCATGCAGAAATACATTGAGGTGACCCTGGTTTGCGGCTACATCCGTCCTTCAACTTCCCCTGCTGGTTTGAGTTTCTTCTTCGTGGTGAAAAATGATGGGGGCTTGCAGCCATGTATTCACTACCGATCCTTAAGCAATACCGTTTAATACAAGTATCCATTTCCTCTTATCCTCTGGACCTCCGCATTATGTATAACCTCATTTACATTTATATTTAGGCATTTAGCAGAATCTTTTATCCAAAGCAACTTACAAAGATTCTAAGAGAATATCAGTCGGTAATTAGCCAATACAACAATAGGTGAACAATTGCTACAACTAAGTTACACAAAGCGAGTTAAAACTTGTAGTGGAGGAAAAGGGTAAGGGTTGTTTTTGGTTTGTGGTTGTTTTATATAGAGTGAGTAGGTTTGGAAAAAAAGGTTCTCCTAGTCGCTTAGGTGAAGACTAGTAATAGTAAGATGAGTAAGACAAGTAATCCGAATACATGAGGGGGATGAGTGGAAGACAGCCTTAATAACCCCTATTGGACAATACGAGTACCTCATGATGCTGTATGGCGTGGTTAACTCCCCCTCCGTATTCCAGGACTTCATCTACCAGGTGCTCCAGGAATTTATCCACAAATTCCTTTGGTCTACATCAATGACATCCTGGTTTCCCGGAGCTTGATGTAACATCGACAGAACGTTGCGTAGGTCCTGAGACACCTAAAAAGTGGAAAACTCTACCTTAAAATGGAAACCCATTGCTACCATCAAGCCTCAGTGTAGTTCCTACGTGAAAACATTGACAGCAGTGTCATTCAGATAGACGAGGGGAAAGTGGATGCCATTAGGAACTGGCCAACATCCACTACCATTAAAGAACTTCAATGATTCCAAGCCTTCTCCGTGAGAAACCAAAGTCTCTGTGTCCCTCAACCCTGGCTGCCATGGAGGCCTTCTATATCCTGAAGGAAGCCTTCACTACTGCTACTCTCCTGGTCCATCACGATCCCAACAGGCTTTTCTTTGTGGAGGTTGACGCATCAACCAAAGGGGGAAAGGGCAGTGCTTTCCCAGCAGCAGGGGAAACCAAGCAGATTTCATCCATTTACCTTCTTTTTCCGGAAGCTAAACATGGCGGAGTCAAATTATGACATCGGCAACCGAGAGCTTCTGGCTATCAAGTTAGCCCTTGAGGAGCGGAGGAATTGGCTGTAGGGAGCAAGGAATCAGTTTCTGGTACTTACAGAAAACAAGAACCTAGAGTATCTACAAATCGCCAAGCGTATTAACCCAAGATAGGCTCGTTTGGCATTTTTCTTTAATTTTACAATTTCCTATTGACCCGGATCCAAGAATGTCAAGGCTGATGCCTTATCCCATTGTAACATTCCTGAGGAGAGCCCAGAAGAGCCTGAAGCCGTGCTCCCTGAGAAACTCATTGCCTCCTTCCAATACCTCTATTAATGCTCTGCCAGGTTGCCCACCTGGCTTGCAATACACAGACACCTCGACTCATCCACTCTGCCCACACCTCCCTAGGCATTTTCCACCGGGGGTCAATGAAACTTCAACTTGTTGTTGAAGAAATGCTTCTGGTGGCCCAACATGGCATCAGACGTCAGAAGTTACATGCATTGATAAAGAGAATGTGCTATTTCGAAGAGTCCTAGTCATCTACATTAAGAGACTTTACCTTTATCTTAGTATTTGTTAATAGATACTCCAAAGTCTGTCGTCTGATTCCGTTAAGGGACTACCCACTGCCACGGAGACCGCAGAACTCATGTTCAAACTCATGTACATTTTCCGGTACTTTGGCATCCATGAGGATATCTTATCCGACAAGTCCTCAATTCATCTCCCGAGTCTGGAAAGAATTTATCTCCCTCTTAGCGGTTGCTGACAGGCTCTCATCGAGTTTCCATCCACAATCGAATGGGCAGATGGAGAGGAAAACCCAAAATTCGGGTGCTTTCTCTATACCTTCTGTCATGGCCAACAGGACTCTTGTAACTCCTGGGGTGGGCCAAGTGCACACAAAACTCTCTGGGCCAACCCTCCACCAGACTCACTCCATTACAGTGGGTACTTGGCTGCCAACTAAAGTTATATCCTTGGTTAGGGGAACCATCGGATGTTCCCGCATAGTGGGAGGGTCTGGGACTCCGCCCATAACCAACTATACCAGGTCCAACGTAGATGCAGGATGACAGCAGACATTCACTGCTCCTAAGGTCCATTTCTGGGTCGAACGCACTGACATCCTTTACCCGACCCTATTAGACTCCTTCCACGCTTTATCAGTCCTACAGACCTGCCCCTCAGGGAAGAGGAAGACCACTACTGCGTCGGGGTCCTCGACTGCTTACTTCATTGACTACCCGCGTTAGACATACATCCCTTCAGCGGTCTCTAGTTACCTCCTGTGTTCATCCTGTGTGTTCAACTCACCTGTGTTAATTATTACCTTTACTTGTGTCAAATAAATATCCTTCCCTGTAATCCTCTGTCCTGGCCCATCTGTATTATAACACCTTGTTCATACCAATAAATGAGCTTGTTACAACTACCCTTTAGTTTCTATATCTCTTGCTCCTAGAGGTCTAGGTATTCGTATATTTTTCCAGATTTTAAGATAATAATAAAAATGGAAATTATGAAATAAACAATTGAACTGTGAGAATTATATTGTAACTAAAAAGGAAAAACAAAAAACAGGCATCCCGTAAGGGAGAATTCAAAATGTTTCTGTTTTCTGTCAATAAATGTGTAACTGTGTTCATGTTAGATTGTATTTGGATTACCCTGCCTTGGATTTTCTTGTTTTGTTTAGCACTTTTTTACTTTGTTAAAGTTTTAATTTATAGTACACTTAAATCTCCCTTGCTGCCTGGTAGATCATCCACATGCATCACACTGTCTTTCTGTCTTTTCTGCGCTCTTATTCGCTGTTCTTTCTTCAAAATTCAGTCATAGTCATCTGTTTCAAACATATTTGTATTAAATAAAATATGAATTATGACATTATTTCTTATTTGTATTATATATCAAAGTATTACAAAGCTTCTCAATGCACAACCTGCCAAAACAAAAAGCATAAACAAATACCTTTTTCTTGAATTCTGATCTTGTAGAGATCCAGATCTGTTTGACTGTGTTTTACTAAAGAATGAATGTTTGTGTTTTATAGTTCTCTGTTCATCATCTGAATGCATTCAGCGCCGCTATCACTTTATAAACACTGGTATGAACTGGACTAATGCTCAGAGATACTGTAGAGAGAACTATACAGATCTGATGACTGTCCACAACATGAATGACACAGAACAACTCATAAAAACTGTGAATAACAGACATATATATGTCTGGATTGGACTGAGCAGATCAGATGTTTATAAATGGAAATGGTCTCTGAATGATCGTGTGAAATATCTGAACTGGGGAACTGAACCATCAGATAACACAAAGAATTGTGCGGTTATGAGAAATGGATCATGGCATCAACAGAACTGTAATGATAACAGGACATTCATCTGCTATAATGGTGAGTGACAGCAAACCTTCACTTCACTTAATTTTTCCAAAAAAATCCCAGTTATGATCCAGAAAACAGTTTGTGTGTCAAGTTAACATTGCTGAACGTCCAAAGCATACAGAACTCTTTTTATAAACTTCTGTGAGGCTGAAGCCGTCATGAGAATGGATGAAACTTCCCCATTCTGATGAAAGTCCAGCCCTTCAGAAATAGGTCATGAGTTCTGATTGAACCAGCAAGCCGCTTTGTGATTCGAGGGCAGTGTAAGCGTGTGAGACCGGGAAAGATGACACAGCTTACCAACACATTGAGATACACCGGCTCAGTGTTATTAAAAACGGATTCTGCATAAAATTCTTGCTCAAATTGATAATATAAAAGACATTTAATGTTATCTATTTGTTCAGTAATCAAACCCCGAGAACATAGATAAAGAGTTTATACATGTGCGAGCATGACTTTTGCATACCTTTAAACATATAAAATTTGTGATTCGTGTGTCTGCTTGAACTGATCAATACAAACACAAATAATCAATGGTGTCAGGTTGAGTTACTTACCTTTTTGTTGTTTCCATTACCCAACAAACGAAACTTATTAACCTTTGTTTAATAAGCTACAGAAACTGTTAAACGCCTTTTTAAATAGTCTTCTGGGCAAGCCTTGGCCAATGAAAGATTTCAAAAGCTCCAGACCATCAGCAAGTCTGGCTACGCGAGATTAGGTGCAGAGGTTAGATCAGAAGAGCAAAACTGGAAAGATAACAAAGGTATCGAAGTAAAATCACAATGTCTATAATTAATTTTTCTTCACTTTCTTCAGATGGATCAAAGGATGTAAAGATATGTGAACATGGAAAAGTTTTCCTCAGCTGTGGTGAGTTTTCTTGGTAAAATGTATTTTCTGATCCCTTGAAGATCTTATAACAGGATGAAAATAGTTGCAAGGTGACTCAGCTGTTGGCAACAACGGTGCTTCAATCTTCAGTTCTCTAGTGTTTTTTTCCTGTTTTGTGTTCTTCATACACCCTCAGATTCATCAGGGACAAACTGCTGGACTTACCTGTTTACAGTGTTTCAGGTGTTTTCTTGAATTTAGTGATCAGAGCAGCAGTGGTTATAAAGCGCTTTAAAGTCGCCATGATGAAGAAAGTGAGCTGGGGCGCTTGTGAAACTCAGGCTCTGTATATTTAAAATTCAACTGCCCAGCATACATTGGGCAAATCTCTGCTCTTTATCCAAAAAAGGCATACAGACTTCTTCTGCTCTCCCGGACAAATAAGGATTTATCAAATTCCGCTGTTCTGTGTTTCACAGAAACCTGGCTGTATGACACCATTTTTGTTAGTTTCAGTTTTTCAGTTTTTGTTATTTGAAGTTCAATATCAAGTTCAATTCCATGTGACAATATTAAAACTAGAGTATGATTTGGACAACGAGTAGGTCCTGAAACCTGTTGTCTAACCCCAATCGAGATCAGAATATCTAGATGCAGATCCCTCTTTCATATCTTTTTCATTTTTAACATGGGTAATAAAGTCACCAACTATTAACACTTAATCTGCAGCCAGCGCTACCAAGGATGTAAAATCACCAAACTCTGTAATAAAGTCTGTATTAGATTAGATTAGTTAAGATTAAACTTTATTGTTACTGCATATGTAAGGTACAAGGCAATGAAATGCAGTTAGCATTTAACCAGAAGTGCAATAAGAAGTAAAGTCAGGATGAACAGAAGTAAGGTCAAGATGTTCACCAGGATGGCCGAAGTTCACCAGTAGAAGTTCACCAGGATGGCTGTAGACAGGAAGACGAGGCGCTGGTGAGCCTTTTTGACCAGGCTCGAGGTGTAAGTGTTCCAGGACAGGTCCTCCGAGATCATGGTTCCCAGGAACTTGAAGCTGGAGACACACTCAACAGCCATCCCAGTTGATACGGATGGGGTCATGCGTGCTTCCTTTCTTCTTCCTGAAGTCCAATATGAGCTCCTTGGTCTAAGTTTTTGTTAAGGAGCAGGTTATTGTCAGAGCACCATGTGGCTAGGTGCTGTATCTCTTCCCTTTACGCAGTCTCATCTTTGTCATTGACGAGGCCAATCACCGTTGTGTCGGCTGCAAACTTAATGATGGAGTTGGATCCATTCACAGCTTTCAGTCGTGGGTGTAAAGGGAGTAGAGGAATGGGCTCAGCATGCAGCCCTGTGGTACACCGGTGTTAAGTTTGATAGTGATGGATTGGGTGTGGCTTGACCTAACATGCTTAGGCCTGTTGGTCAGACAGTCCATGATCCAGTTGCAGAGGCAAGAGTTAATGTCCAGGTCTCCAAGTTTAGTGGTCAGCTTGGAGGGGATAATGGTGTTAAATACTGAACTGAAGTCAACAAACAATGTCTGTACATAAGTGTTGTTATTGTCCAAGTGTGTGAGTGCAGAATACAGCACTGTGCATACATTGGAGGCACACTTTGAGGTGTGCTAGGACAAGTCGCTCGAAGCACTTCATGATTATGGGTGTGAGTGCTAAGGGGCGATAGTCGTTCACGACTTAAAGGATGTTGTCACAGTTGCTTGAATGAGGGATGGATTGGAAATGTCTTTAAAGACCCCTGCATGCCCTGAGCACACGTCTAGGAATACCATCCGGGCCAGCAGCTTTGCAAGTGGTGATCCTGCTCAGTACAATGTACACATCTTTGGAAGTGAGTTTATGAGATTGGTGGTCTGCTGATGGTGTGATTTTGGTGGCCGTCTCCTTGCTGTCGCTGTTCAAACAAGCATAAAGGTAACTTAGCTTGTTTAGGAAGGAGACATCCATGACAGTTGTAGTGGAGTTGCTTGAATTGTAGTCACTGATGGTCTGGATGCCCTGCCACATGCGTCGGGGGTCAGAGTTGGAAAAGTGTTCCTCTACCTTAAGCTTGTAGTAGTACTTAATCTTCTCGATGTCCCTTTTCAGTTTAGCCCCGGATGTACTCTAGGCCTGAGCAACATCTGACCTGAAGCCGGTGTTGCGGGCTTTCAGTAGAAGTCGCACCTCCTTGTTCATCCAAGGCTTCTGATTAGGGTATGTTGGTATTGGTTTTCTGTTGTTACATAGTCAATGGTGTTGGTGATGTAATCCAGTACGGAGGAGGTATAAATATCAATGTCCGTATGAGAGCCACCGGCAGACTGAGAAGCGAACATTTTCCAGTCCGTGTGTTGGAATCTGAAGTAAAGAGTATGCTTCATTTGGGTACACTTTGATGGTCCTCATTGATGGCTTCACATGGCTGATGAGAGGTGAATACTTGTAAGAAACAAAGAAAGGTGCCCTGGTGGCCTGTATACGGTAGCCAGAAAAAACATCAAAAGGGATTTATCACATTTGTTTCTCTGGGTAGTGTTATATGAAACACCATTACTTCTAAAGAGTTATACTTGAAACCTGCCCTCTGAAATTTTTTTGCAGATCTCCCCCTTTATCTTTTGGCCGCAGCTCATGTTTATAACAGTAATCTTGTGGGGTGGACTCATTTAAAATAATGTGATCATCAGGTCTAAGCCAGGTGTCTGTCAAGCAGAGCACATCTAAATTATGAACATATTATTTACAAAAAGTGATTTCTTAGAAAGGGATCTGATATGCAATAAGTTTTTTATTTGTTAAACTTGTTAAAAAAAAAGTTGTTACTCTTAAACCGGTTCGTAGTTTAAATCCGTTGCACTCGTCATCGCAGAGCTATTTGTGGTTTCAGTCAGAGCCATTGGTTTATGATTGCCAGGCCATCGAGGCTATTGTTGTGATAATTTAGAAGGCGCATTCAGCTCTTTTCACTGATTGCATAATTAAGTGAGTATTTAAGTGTTGTATCTGCGCTAACGCGTCAGCGTGAGCGTCAGCCCTCCTCGTGTGAAGACCAACGAGAGTAAAGACCATCGACTCTATCTGTGCGACTAAGACCGACGAGAGTAAAGACCATTGACTTTACCTGTGCGACTAAGACCGACGAGAGTAAAGACCATCGACTCTACCTGTGCGACTAGGACCGACGAGAGTAAAGACCATCGACTCTACCTGTGCGACTAAGACCGACGAGAGTAAAGACCACCGACTCTACCTGTGCGACTCCACCGAGCAGAGACACAGCAGAGAGAGTATTATTGTATCTTTCAAAAACCGGCATATCTGTACTTTTCTTTGTATTTTTAAACAATTATTGCCTTATTGGTTTCAAGTACTTTTAAATTACTGAACTAGCTCTTAGCTCTTCTTTTCTTTTATTTATTCTCATTTCCTCTCCTCTTTTATTCTCCACTTAACCATGTGTCACAAAATTCTCACTGTTACTAACACTCGTAAACCCTCTGGGTCACGTCGTAGGACACCCAACACTGATAACCTGCGTGCCATCCCTACATCTGACTCTTCTTCACTCACTATTCCTATAGGCTTATGGAACTGCCAATCTGCTGTCAACAAAGCTGACTTTATTCCTGCCATGGCTAAACATTCTGGTCTCTCGGTTTTAGCACTCATTGAAACCTGGATAAAACCAGAAGACAGTACAACACCGACTGCCCTCTCTACTAACTTTGCGTTCTCCCACACCCCACGCTCTTCTGGTAGAGGGGGGGGGACTGGTCTACTTCTTCCTACTGGATGGAGATTTAAAACACTTGCACCTTCGGGTGGCAACACCTCTTTTGAGTCACACATAGTTTCTATAACTCATCCACTCAATATCATTTTTGTGGTAGTATATCGTCCTCCAGGTCAGCTTGGACATTTTCTTAGAGGTGTTCGAAGTTCTCCTGTCATCGTTTCCGGAGGATGGGACACCTCTTGTGATCCTAGGAGATCAGACCTGGAGAAATCCTCAGCTACTGACCTGCACAACCTCACTGCATCGTTTGACCTCACTCGCATGCCCACGTCGCCGACCCACAAGTCCGGTAACACACTTAATCTTGTCTACACACGCTACTGCTCCACGTATCACACTCAAGTAACACCACTGCACACATCCGATCATTTTCTCGTCACACTTCACCTCGACGTGACAACATCCGACACTCCTTCCCCTTCCTCCCTTGTTACCTTCAGGCGTAACCTACGCACGCTCTCTCCTCTCACCCTATCCTCTGCTGTTTCCTCTATGCTCCCTCCTCCTGATCAGTTTATTCTACTTAGCACTGACAATGCCACTCACCTCCTAGGCTCTACACTAACGTCCTGCTTGGACAATTTATGCCCGCTTACATCTCGGTTACATTCTCCGCTCCACCACCGCTGGACCGTATTCCGGCTCCTTTGACCACCTCCCTCCGCCCTTTCTCTCCGTTGACTGAAAACGACGCTGCGAGAATCATCGTGTCGAATCACCCGACTACCTGCTCGCTGGACCCCATCCCCACCCATCTCCTGCAAGACATCTCTCCTTCGGTCATTACTGCAATTACTCACATCATCAACTCATCGCTCAACTCTTGCACATTTCCTACTGCTTTCAAAGAAGCCCAGATCACCCCGCTGTTGAAGAAACCCTCGCTGAATTCCGCACTTCTAGAGAACTACAGACCAGTCTCTCTACTGCCCTTCATCGGAAAGACCCTGGAACGTGTCGTTTTAGATCAACTCTCGGCCTATCTCACTCTACACAACCTCTTAGACAGCAACCAGTCATGCTTCAAGAAAGGACATTCTACAGAGACAGCTCTGCTCTCAGTTGTTGAAGACCTACGACTGGCAAGGGCGGCCTCCATGTCATCCGTTCTCATCCTGCAAGACTTATCCGCTGCTTTTGACACCGTTAACCACAGTATTCTCCTTTCGACTCTCAAGGAAATGGGCGTCTCCGACAAGGCTCTCCAATGGTTCGTATCCTACCTCTCGGGTAGATCCTTCAAGGTTTCGTGGGGAGGTGAAGTCTCAGAACTGCAACATCTTGACACCGGTGTACCTCAGGGCTCAGTTCTTGGACCGTTCCTCTTCTCGATCTACATGACATCACTGGGATCAGTCATTTGTAAGCATGGCTTCTCCTACCACTGTTATGCGGATGACACGCAACTCCACCTTGCGTTTCATCCGGAAGATCAGAAGATTTCAACCCGAGTCTCAGCATGTCTGAGCGACATCTCCCTCTGGATGAAGCAACACCACCTACAACTTAACCTTGCGAAAACGGAACTTCTTGTCATCCCTGCCGACCCGAAGACTCGTCACGATCTCTCTATCCAACTAGGAGCATCAACCATTGTGCCCTCCAGGTCTGCGAGAAACTTGGGAGTAATCATCGATGATCAGCTCAACTTCGCAGATCATGTTGCCCTGACTGTCAGATCCTGCAGATTCATGCTTTACAACATCAGGAAGATCAGACCGTTTCTCACAGAACCCTCCACACAAATCCTGGTTCAAGCTCTGGTCCTGTCCAGGCTAGATTACTGCAATGCGCTGCTTGCTGGACTCCCGATGTACACAACTAAACCTCTGCAGATGATTCAAACTGCAGCGGCAAGAGTGGTGTTCAAGGAACCAAAAAGGACCCATGTAACACCTCTCTTCATTAAACTACGTTGGCTTCCTGTAGCAGCTCGCATTGAATTTAAATGTCTTCTCATTGCCTACAAGACCACCACCGGTTCAGCACCCACTTACCTTAACTTACTAATGCAAAGGTATAGACCCTCAAGATCTCTGCGCTCCGCAAATGAGCTGAGACTTGTGGTACCAGCTCAAAAGGGTAAGAAATCTCTCTCTCGAATGTTCTCTGCTTCAGTTCCTCGATGGTGGAACGATCTGTCTCTGGCTTCACGCTTGTCAGACTCGGTCTCTATCTTCAAAAACACCTAAAAACTCATCTTTTCCGGCTACATCTAACTCACTAACTCACTTCTTTTCTAACTACTCACTCTATCAAAAAAAAACACTTTTGTAACTTCTCTCTCTGTGTAACTTGGTAGCATTGTTGTAGCACTTGTTCACCTATTGTTGTATCGGCTATTTACCGCTTCATTGTCTCCTCGACTGTTGTAAGTCACTTTGGATAAACGCGTCTGCTAAATGACTAAATGTAAATGTAAATGTAGTTTTTAGTTTATTTTAAGTTCGAGGAAAAGATACAGTCTTGATCATGTGATAACAAGGTGAAAGAATCGCTATGTGCTGAGAATTAACTGACCTCTGTGATGTATGACAACTAGCAGATGGTCGATTTAGCAGGTTTGTCTGCTTCCTCACCTGGGCTCCAGTTAGGTAAGTATACTCTATCTGTAAAAGGATCACCAGATTTCTGACAGAAAGATAGTAGCTAGTGAGACAGTACTGTCATGGACAATACTGTGGCTGAAGTGGAGACATTGAAGTTTTCAGATCCATCATTCCTCAGGATCTGAAGTGGGAAAATCAAATTGACTCTATTGTTAAACAGAGAATCCAACACCGACTGTACTTCCTTTACCAGCTGAAGAAGTTTAACCTCTCACAAGAGCTGCTGAAACGATTCGACTCATCATCGAGTGTGTTGGGCACATCCTTTACTGTCTGATTTTGATAAGCTACAAAATCAAACGGTAGGAGATTTCAAAGAACTCCTGAATTTCATTTTGTTTTTACTTCACATTATCACACAGCTCAACTGTAAAGGCCATTATTTATCCACTTCTCAATCCTTTTGTAATTTCTTGTTTACAATATTGTGTATGTTATAAAATAATACATCATTATATATTTATACTAAATATAAAACACACTACTAGGTAATGTTACTTTTTCTCAACAGATCGTGGAACTATAAAAATCCTTTCAGCTAATTATGGGCGTACAGACCGATGGACCTGCTCTATTGGAAGGCTTCTATCGGAGACCTCGAATGTTCAGTGCACTCTGAGTCAGTCCCTTAATGTGATGAGAACTCGGTAAGAACAGTTAAAGGGCTGATATGACAGCATTAGATAAAATGTAATGTGAATACATGGTGTTCCACATGCCCAATATTTTTTACATATCCTCTTTTCCCTGCCACTCTGAAATGCGCGGATTTTTAATAAGCTAATTACTGTGAAAAGCGAGTTGTACTCTGATAGGTTAACCTTCGCAGTGTGATTTCATTTAATTTTTTTCATTTCATTTCATTTATTACGATCCCCATTAGCAGATCTCTGGCGCATTTCTTCCTGGGGTCTCCTCTTCATTACATCAACATTTACATAATTCATTATTATACATATTATACATAAATAGCTGTCCAATACAAACTATAAGGCAAATTTCCATATTACCATACTTTTCCAGTATCGTGATTTTTGTGTGAACAGAAACAATTTGAATATCTTTTTTCTGTTATTTTCCAACAACAGAAATCCTGGTAGCCATTCCATTCAACCATGGCCGGATACGAAACCGCTCTCTGAAACTGATTAGTTCGAACTAAAGGCAGAACACATTGCCTTCCATTAGTTGGTGTTGTGCAATAATTATATTGATATGTAAAAAAATAACAATTTCCTGTAAATTACTTCAGAAGTTTTGTTATATTACGAATAAATGATAATAAAACAAAATTCTATCTATAAAATACAGTTAACCATGACAAATGATTGTACATTGTGATTACATTAGTTGTATATGGAAAAACCAAAGCGATACGTGTTGTTTTATTCTATGCGACTTGCAATTTGTATAAATTATTTTCATTAGTATTTGACCAGACAACTGGAGCGTAGTCTAAATGAGATAACACTAGAGTTATTCCCATACTACGACCCACTGTTTGCAGTATTTTATTTATTTGGCTATTACAAGACCACCAGCTACCCACAATTACACACAATATAGGAATTTCCTCTACTTTCTGAATCCCATTTCCCCCTATATCTAAGTGAAATATTAGTGATAGATTAAGGAAATATTTTGACCCAAGTATCATAAATTTTGTTTTACCTGAATTAATAAGTCGTTTAATACTCCGTATTTAACATAGTATTCAATCTCTTGTTGATAAACACAATTTCGTATCATCTACACACATTGACATGGTTGCACGTCAACAAGTGGAAAGTCATTTGTGAAAACAGAAAAGAAGGGGTCCTAAACCGCTGCCCTTGGGCACTCCACAACTCATTTCTTCCACCTCAGAGTAACTACCATTAAAGTAAACTATAGCTTTCAATCTATAACAAACTGACCTTTTAAATAAAATACTACAGTCTACAACATCCAAGGCTGCACTTAGATCGAAAAATACTTTGCCCATTAAATTCTTATAAGCAATTTCCTGAAGCCGGTAGTCAGTGTTATTGTGGAATGACCAATTTTATAAGCATGTTGATACATTGTGTTTATCCCCTTGACTTCCAAATACTGTGATTGGTCAAATACCGCAAACAGGCGATGTCAAGATAATGTCACAAGTATTTCGGTATCAATTTAACCCTGTTTTTATATTTCTACTGTTGTTTATATTTCCTCTCACAGATGTGATGGAAAATCAAGTTGTTCTGTGGACGTGATTAATGATGTCTTCACTGATCCTTCTGGTACAACTTATAAATATCTGAATGTGTCGTTTGAGTGTGATGCGGCAGCACCAGGTGAGTTTTATTCCTCAGTGATTCCTAAACCTTAACAAACAAATATATTGAGCATGATTATTTTAAAAACAGAGAACGAGCACACAAACCAAATCAATTAAATGCAATAAAAACAAAGAATACAAAGGAAACTTCATCAAGAAACAAATAAAAGAAAAACACTGAACACAAATGCTTATCATAAGCAGAAGTAGCATGGAGATATTCGCCCCTAGAGACATGTATATCTGTAAAAAAAATATAAAAACTGTAAAAAAACAACCAAACATACCACAAAATAAGGACTTTAGACATTCAAAAAGACACCCATGTAGAAATAAGCATCCCTGACAGCTTCAGGCCTTACGAAGAATGATCTGTACTATTTAAAATTACAATTATTCATTTGGCTGACACTTTTATCCAAATTATGTGCTGGCACTGGGATTCGTCCCCGCAACCTTCCGCCTACAAGTCAAACTCTCTACCACCAGACCCCGTCCAATTATTTCTGTGAAATTATATTAAATTACCACACGTAGTGTCTGAATATGACAGGAATACAACACCACTTTCTGTTGTAAAGTTCCTCAAGAATTTACCAAAAAACTGTGGTATATATGGTGTTTTTAGTGGTATTATATTTTTGATGGCCATATACTTTCTGGCACTGTGGTTGAACAGTAAGCTATATATGAAGAGCTCTTTGCCAAAACATGATAAATCTATTTTAATCGTTTTCTGAAAAATTATGTTTTTTTATTATGTCTATGTAATAAAATACAGAAACAAAATGACATGACATGAAATACATGACATCAGGGACTCAAGCTGTAAATTAACAAATTAAATAAATGCAAAAGTCCATTCTCCCTTTTTGCCCCTATATTTAGGTCTCACTGGCTCATCCAGGCCTTTAAATATTAATCGAGTTTAAAGTACTCGTTTTGTAAGTTTGAGCACAAAAAAAAAATGTTTCAAAGCATTGCCATATCAGATTGCATCGAACAAATTATGATTGTTCAAGTGGCCATATCACATTTAGGCTAAATACAGGTTTGGGATTTATCTAATTCTTGCAGTACATTTTAAACAAGAAAATATTGAGATTTAAAATAAAACATTGATGGATCAGAGAATATGTTCACTACATGACAAAATAGCATGACAAATTAAGGTTTTTTCAATTTGGCACCTTTCTCGAATTGGAAAAGGGCTCTTCATATTTCATTACTTAGGTATAAGGTATATAGTCTTATGCGACCTCTGCTTGTACCCATATTGCCAAGAAAAGGGGAAAATAAGTACAATTACATGTTTTAGATAGATTTAAAATGCTGCTCTGTTGTGAGCTTATACAACGCACGCAAGATATTTATTCTCTTGTGCTGCATATCCACCCTTAGGTTCCCTGTGTCCACTAGTAATGCCTTAAAATAAATCAGAGAAGGGCAAGTGGACAAAAAAATTTGACTTTGTGTGGAGACCAATTGCGGTTTTGAACTTCAGATAGAAAAATAAAATCATTGCAGTCCCCGCCCTGTGCTGATTGGTATAAATGGGTGAATCATTCATCACCTTTTGTGCTAAAAGACCTGGGAGGCCTCTCAGGATGGCTGTAGCAGCGGGATTAATGACACAAAATCTTTGCAGCGGGATAAAAGACACAACATATTGTTGCCTCCTTCAAGGAACGTTATCAGACATGTTCTCTTTCAGTCCGTCTACCGATGTTGTGTTGAGACTAATTGGGGTCCCTGTACAGTCACTCAAGGATGCTCTGGCCATTTCCTAACACAAGCTTGGAGTGCCACTGGTGAGCACTTAATACAAGGAATGACCTTCCAGTGAGAAGCGGTAAGGTGTCATCAGAGCTACTTATGAAGGTGAGAGACTCATACCAACAGTATGACAGGCTTCGGCCTGACTTCTCGTATACTTAACCAACAAAGCTTGGCAGCTTGTTCAGGGTCTCCTCATATCGTCGATGAGTCAAATAAGAAGGTGTCATCTCATGGGCCAAGACGTGCTTATTCCCTGAGTTGGAAAGGTCCTTGCTCAAGGGAACCGGTCCTTCCTCAAGGGAACCGGTCAAGAGGGAGTTGTGTCAGAGCCCTTAGCTCAAAGAACCAAGACTGGTTCTGCCAACAAAGCACAACTAGCAGCACGTTATGCCTCTCTCTCTGACCTTGCACAGGACCTTTGCAATGAGGCTTACAGGGGGAAGACATACTTTCGCTCATTCCGTGGCCCGCTATAGGCTGAGGCACCTGTGCTGGGGAACCCACGGTCAGGGAGGGATGAGAGAAGTCTGGGGAAGCAAACAGATATACATGAGCTTGCCCAAACTTCTCCCAAATAAGCTTGTAAACATGGGGATGGAGTCATTAACTCTGAGGTGTTTCTGACAAAAGAGCTAGTGGCTGTCTGGATGAGATTGCCTTGGGCCTGAGCCACATGCAGGGATTCAACACCTTCTGACTCCAGAGGAGGATACTTTGGGGGAGATGCAACTTCTTCTGTGGGCAAATGCCACATTGTAGGTTTAATTCATGCTTCAAAAGCTGCCCTGACCATGATGACAGCACATGCTTGCCCTGAGAGAGGGGCTAGACACTCCTCAGAGCTACTTGCTTCCAACAACTCCTAGCAGTTGAATGCCAGTGCAGATGAGGGCCTATCCCAAGACATGTGCATACACAGGGACCTTGCAGGATGACATCCATTTTGTCAACAACCAGTTTTAACATGCACAAGCAGAGTTTCTGGTTAGAAAACATATCCCACAGGGAACGATACCCTAATTTCCCAATATGATTTTCAAAAATAACCAAACAGGAACCATATGGAAATGTTCTGTGTTTGCCTGGAATATATTAAGTAATTTGTGGAGATATGCCTTTAGCCTAACTATCATCAATGTGATCTCTGTGGCTCCATCGCAGCCAGCAGGAACCTCCCTCTTAATTCTAAAACACTACTTTACCCTGTAGCCCGTACCTTGACGCTCAACGCCTGATCCGGGCCCCCCGGTTGGCCATTTTAGGATCGACCTGTTGGCTTATTCTTTGTGAAGACTTGTGAAGACTTTACTTGGACTAAAACCCCTTTGGACTCAATTTTAACTTGGGCTCGACAAGTCCTGGTCTTGGACTCGCCAATGGCAGTCTTGACTACAACCCTGGCAGAGACGGTCTAATGCAAATCAAACCAAGAAAAACTAGAAAAACTCCAAAGGCTACACAATTCCCAAGGAGAATCAGGGACAACTGCCTGAATTGGTTTAAATAATTCAGCACCTACTGGGTACTCTCTCTTATGAGACATTTATATTAGAGACTGAGCCAAGAACCCATCAAGGTAAGCAGAGCTCCACACAGTGGGGAGCCTGCTCTTTCCCTTTGAACCAAAGGCCTAGGTGGTTCATATTGCCATAGCACCAAGTCACCGGGTTACAATCTGTACTGATACACCCAATTCTACGAACGAGATGTAAAACCAAATGTTCTTCAAGTCAAATGCCACAACCATATTCTTGAATCTGTTAGACCTGAGGAAAAATTTTCCAGAACAGAACAGCAACTTCACGTCCCAGGTGATGAGCAGTTCTGTCCACCCTGTTAACATTGCAGTTCCACACAGCTTTGTGAGGCGTGTATGAAGGGATGAAATGTTAGGGCATTGCAATGGATACTGTTGTCGTAAGAACGTCGTGTCTGATGTCTCCAAGAGGTTTTTTCTTTTAGATCAATCTGATGCTGACGAAATGCATGGGGGAAAGTAACATAGTCGAGAGAAACATCTGTAATGCGCCATATCTTCATCAGTCTATGTCTTCTGAAACTAATTAATTGGACGGATTAAATTAAGTTCAGAGTGGATAGGGTCTCAAGATCAAACCCCAATTGGTGTCAAGAAAAAAGTAGAGACACAGACTAAAAGGGAACCGTTGATTTCTCAATGTTAAATACACTAAATCTCTTACTTGTACACCTGCAATAATTGTTAGAAAATATTTCATAAAACCAAAGTTAATATGACCAGACTTTGATTAAGTTAAGCTTTTCATTTTAATATGTTTGATTAATTTAAGCTCTTTATTTTAATGTTACATTTTATTCTCTTTTATTGCTTACTGTAAAATATTGAATGTAAATCCTGAATGTTTCTTTTCTTCAACAGCAAGCAGTAAATCCTACATCATTGAATCTTCTAGTATATCATGGAGAGATGCTCAGAGTTTTTGCAGACAGTATCATACTGATCTGATCAGTGTGAAGAACCAGACTGACAATCAACTGATTCAAAACATCATTAATAATCCTCAAAGATCTGTCTGGATTGGTCTGTTCAGAGACTCGTGGGAGTGGTCAGATAACTCTAACTCCGACTTCAGATATTGGGCGTCTGTTGAACCTAATAATTATAATGGTATTTCTGAAGAATGTGCAGGGAGTAATATAAATAATAATGGACAGTGGTTTGATGCCCCTTGCAGGCACTCGTATTCATTTGTGTGTTATGAAGGTGAGTTAATAAAAGTCAATGTGTGAGATGAATGACAGAAGATTCTTCATGATGATGCTCTTATGATTATTTTTATGTTTGTGTTTATATGTTCAGATGATCTGATATTGATCCAGCAGAAACTGAGTTGGACTGAAGCTCTGAGATACTGTAGACAGAATCATGTGGATCTGGTTTCAGTTGATTCAGAGAAGATTCAGCGCTGGGTGAAGGAAACGGTTCTTCAGGCCTCGACTCATGCTGTGTGGATGGGCTTACACTATTACTGTCTCATGGATCTCTGGATCTGGGTACGAGGAGAGGTCGTGTGTTATCAGAATTGGGCTCCAGGGGTTCAGATTCAACTGAAAGATTGCAGCGGTGAACATAGAGCCGGAGCGGTTCAGTCTGGAGAAGATCATCGCTGGATCAGTCTTCCTCGATCTGAAAAACTCAACTTCATCTGCATCAGAAAAGAATAAAGGATAAAGAGATGTGTATCTTACTTTCTGCAATGCACAACTATATGGTTGTTTTGATTTGTTCTTGTTTAGCAGAATGTCAATGGTACAAATTAAAATATTTACATAAACATTAATGCTTTTGTCAGAAACTTTACCCGAAGTACCCTACATTAAAATTTACATTAGATTCTGAGTATGTGCAATCCTAGGGTATTGCTAGGGCAACGCTGTAACAACTGAACTAAAGAAAAGCTGCTTATAAAACTGCATTATCTTTGAAACTCAACTAATGTTATATATAATACACTACTGCTTTATATTGTTTTGCGTGCAGGATTTCATCTGTGTACTTTAAACATGATTTCTGTTCCTTTTATATTCTTCATTTTGATCAGTCTATAAGATGGCTTATGAATCACATTATTCTTTATTATTACAAAATGTTAGATTTTGGTGTTTTTATTATCTTGTTTTCTTTCAGTGGCTTGATTTTGTTTTTGATCTGAGTTGTGGGGTTGGAATAGTAGCAGAAATGTCTTGCTGTGTCAGAACCCCCTCTTTCTCCCGAAAATAAGCTTTTACTCTTCTATACATTAAGGGAATATTTAATCAACACTATAGGCTGAGATTTTTTTTTATTGTAGGTTCAGTAGAGTGAGGGATAAATGTAGTCTTCTGATTGATCAGTTTGAATGTAACATGTCATATGGTCAAAGATACAATAGAAAATGAAATGGAAGAAAGACTCTCTCTCTTTTATATATATACTGTTAGTTTATTATTTACTTTATAACTACTTTACATGTAACATCAATTTACTTCTGTCATTAAACACTCATATTTACAAATCTGCTAACTAGTTTGCATTAATGTCAAGATCTAAACGCTTCATATTGCAATACAACAAAGGCATGTTAAAGCAACACTTCTACACAAATAAAGCTACTATTACCGAATTGATTTCTGTTGTTGATGTGAGTAGCAGAAATGTTTAACTGACAAGAAATATATCGTTTTATACCATCTGGCAACATTTATTTGGTTATTTCCTAATGCCTATAGCTTAAACCCCTAAAGGTGATCTTCCCTTACAGTTTTGTGCTGGAACCCAGGATTCCTTCCTGTAAGGTTTAGGATATCAATTATATTAGAATGAGGCCTTTCCTGTGACTGAGATAAAGTTCTTCTGACCACAGAATATGTAAGTCATGTATTTATTGATTGGTAGGTAAAGTTTGGTGGAGGGGTCAGTTGTGTTCTGGTGGTTAGAGAGTTGGACTTGTAAGCTGAAGATTGTTGGTTTGAATCTCAGTGTCAGCAGACAATGACTGAAGTGTCCTTGAGTAAGATATCTTATCTCTGCTTACTCTGTAGTGATACTTGACAACTGCACTTTAAGTCACTTTGGATAAAAGCATCTGCCAAATGGATAAATGTTAATGTAAATGTTAAATCTCCAATTGCATGATTCACATAAAAGAATTAATAAGGATCTTGTTGTCTGGAACTAAGAAAACGAAGAAAGGAGAACCCAGCTGCAGGCACGAATCAGGGAAAACGAATAAGACATAAATACAATAAAACAAAACAAAAACCCACGATGGGGAAAACAATACAAACGGCAAATAAAAGACTTTCTGGGAGGGGGCACAAAATAAGGTGGTTTTAATAATAAACAAAACTAGAAATGACGATAACAATAACAGGACAACGATGTGACAAGAATAAGATCTCCATACAACACAAAACCATAAAACGAGTATACAAGGTAACAAGTCTAAAAAGTGTACATAAGGACAAGTATACAAGGATACATAGAGTATAATGCAGCGACATAGGAAAGAAAACACAAGGGCTTTATAAAGGGAACATAACAAGGGATAACGAGACAGGGCAGGTGTTGGGAATGAAGCAATGATGGGAAGATAGACAGGATAACAAGGGGACGGGGTCAAGAGACGAGACAAGAGAGCACATAGCATGTCATAACAAACAATGCCATGTGTCTCACACAAAACACATGGGTCTGCCATGATTCTGCCAAAATTTGGAAAAACATTACCAAGAGAGGAAGAATCATGACACCTTAATAGTCCAATAATTGTAAATTTGAATGGAAGATTGCTTACTTGCAAGAAAGGTTTAGATATTAATGCTATGGATGAAAAATCTCCTCTTGGTAGAACAGCATCAGTAGAACACAATGGAAAATTAAACAGACTTTGACAGTAGAGACAGTAAACTATGTTTGTAGGCGGGTGCGTATGGTTAGGATTTTTTTCAAATAGCACAAATGCTTATAACGATGAACTGAAGAATAAAATGCTGAAAAACAGTAGGCAGAGGCAAATATCCAGGATCATCAAACTGGAATAGATTAAATGATATATGAGGCTTGGTTAACCAGTGTGAAAAGTATGAGGGCATTGTTTTAGATCTAAAATAAAAAATATGTATTTAAGAGATCATGCCTCCTCAAACACTTTATTAAACACTGGGGCTAATAGAGAAGGTAACTATGATATGGGGAAAGTTCCTAGAACTCCGGAAAGTGTTAATTTTTAAATTCATATTTAAATTCAATTGTCTTCATTGTCTCGTCGATTCTTTTGGATAAAAGTGTATGCTAAATACCTAAATGTTAATGTAAATGATAGCGAAACCTTGAGTGACATAAAACCTTGTGTGGGTCTACCCGGACCGGGGAGCTACCTCACACTCGGCACACGATACCGTTAGGAAAGTTCAACAATCCCAGCCCTGGAGGCAAAGCCTGCTCCACTTGGCCGGCTACTGAAGGCAGTGCTTAGTGAAGGGTGTGGTTCCTATCCTCGTTTTTGAAGGGGAAGTAGGGAGGCTAAAGCGCCCAGTCATTCACCTATGTAGAGAAGGTGGTGCTTTCAGGCGTATGTCCAATGATCTAAGGTGTTGCCCCAAGACCTGAGCAGTCCGGCTCCACCCAGAGGTCACAGAATAGTGCAAAGATGGATTGCTTAACCCATCGTGCAGCTTGGTATATGTCTCCTAGAGAAGCGCCTTGTGCAATTGCCCACACGGAGGTTACAACCCGAGAGGAGTGAGCTCTGTCTGTCAGCGAACAAGGGCGGTTCTGTCTTTTGGAGACAGCCTTCCCCTCAGACATTCTCAGAGCTCCTGAGTCTGCGTGCATTCTCCAAGAAGAGGCAAAAGGCGCGTACAGGGCACAAAGGAAGGCCAACTTCTGCTTGCCTCGCGGCAAGCTGTGTGTTAAGTCATCCATGACGATGGGACCCTCGGGCAGGGAGAACCAAAGTGTGCAGCTGGAGGAGTCCGGATACCGTAAAAGGAACTATCGGTGCATAACAGAGGTGCTCCCATATCAGCTTGACTCTGCCAGGATAGTCGCCACTCTCCTGGTCTATCAATTTGAAGAGAGAGCCCATTGGCTGTATGGTCCAGAAGACTGGGGAGGTGAGTAGTTTGCAGGTATTTCACCACCTAGTCCCTTCAATTGTGGAGGCGCCCGTCAAGTTCCTGCATGTACCGCTTTGGTGATTCATGTACACAACGACTGTGGTGCTGTCTGAACGGACCAGGAAATGTTTGTCTTGAATCAGAAGGCTGAAACTGTTGAGGCCAGTAGCACTGCCAACAACCCCAAGGCATTGAAATGCAAACGTAGGCGGGACCCTTCCTGTCCTTGGATCAACACTTCTTGTTTTTTACACCTTCTGTTTGCTACGGATGAACATGGTCAAACCGGAGCTCCGCCAAATATTATTAACGTTTCTGATCGATGTTAGACACTGTCATGTGCTCTGGTCATCTCCCTGCTACTGTGGTGATAAGATTCATAACAGATTGTCACCACTCAATGACCGGATGTCTATGTGGTGCCCACAGAATAATGGGGTGTCCCCGCTCTTCTGTCCAGAAATATTACACAAAGTCTTAGAGTTAATACTTGACTAACTGAGGCTCAGGTCAGAAAGCAGACAAACTGGCCTAACCAACCTTCTGCTAGCTGTATCACGTCACAGAGGTCAGTTAGTTCCCTGCACATAGTGATTCCTTTACTCAGATATCACACTATTCCCCGAACTAGAAAAAACTGTTTACAAGTTACATTTTAATTTCGGTTCAACTAAATAAAAAAAAACATGCATTACTGAAAAACAAATGATAAAGCTTGGCTTATTGAATATCTGATCGCTTTCTTATAATTCACATTTTGTAAATAATACGATCACTGATCACAATTTAGATGTGCTTTGTTCGACTGAGACCTGGCTATAACCTTATGATAACATTATTTTAAATGAGTCCACCCCACAAGATTACTTAAACATGAGCAAGGGCAAAAAGGTAAAGGGGGAGGTGTTGCTTGAATATATAATAATATTTTCAGGATTTCTCAGAGGGCAAGTTTCAAGGATAACTCGTTTGAAGTAATGGTGCTTTATGTAACACTATTGTAGGACAACAGGCCTTCACAGGCCTGGAGTCAGGCGAATGGGTTCACAGTCACAAAAAAATAGAAAAATTTGAACAAAATGATGGCGATACTTGCAAAGATGTTAGATGAAAAAGTGATGATACAGTGATTGAGAGGTGTACCAGTCACATAAACGAATGTAAACTTAAAGTAAAAATAACAAACACTTTTCAAGAAAATAAACCAGAGAGTAATCTCTGTAACCTCGCAAACTGCTTACGGCACCACAACTGACTCCTTTGAGAGATTTGAGGCCCTCTTTATACAGGCCAAACCCCTCCCCCTCAGACACAACCAAAAGAAAAGAGGTTAACCGCAAAATGGAAAGTATTTACATTTTACATTCAAACATCGAATCAAAATCCCCAATAGAACAATTCCATGTTCTCGTGTATATACAAAGAAAGACAATAATTACATACAAAAACAACAAGAAAACATATTACGAAGTAAACACAAAAATCCCTTTGTCCCCTATAAGACAAACTTTGGATTAGTCAGCTTTTGGTCGTATGCTACTAACCCTGAGACTATATAGCCAGACCACTAGGAGGCGCTCTGGTTTGCCATCTGGTTGTAGGTGAGCAACGCAAAAGACTGACTGTAAAGATGCTCAACACTGGTAAGTACTTATAAACAAGACAGAAATACAAGAAACACAAAAGAAAGTCAACATAGGTGTATGTTTGTGTGTGTGTGTGTGTGTGTGTGTGTGTGTGTGTGTGTGTGTGTGTGTCTTTAGGTAACTGTTGGGGATGTAAAATGGATTGGCTATGTTTGTGTGTATGTGGAACCAGTTTGCTAACAGAGTGTGTGTGCACCCACATGCCTAAGCAGGGTTTTATGTAGTAAGCGTCAGGTGAGTGATGGTGTAAGAATGGTGTGCCCTAGGAAAGGTCACTTTATGACATCTCCTCCCCCCTCTCCAGGCAGCTGACTGACTGGCTTCCAAGACAGGTATTCAGCGATTTTGTTCTGGAGCCCAGGTTGATGTCGAAGCTTGAATTGGTAAGGCTGCACGGAGAGATATCATCTGGTGATCCGAGAGTTGTGGTCTTTCATTGTATGGATCCATGTCAAGGCTCTATGGTCCGTTTCTAGCAGAAATTCCCTTCCCAGCAAGTAGTACCTTAGGCTCTCCAATGCCCACTTTATTGCAAGGCCTTCCTTCTCTACTGTAGAGTATTGTGTCTCTCTTGGCAGCTACTTCCTGCTCAGGTAAACAGTGCCTCTCTTCACCGCCCTCCCCCTGAGACAGGACTGCTCCAATGCCCACATCCGAAGCATCCACCTGTACAACAAACTCCTTCGTGAAGTCGGGACTCTCGAGGACTGGTCCCAAACATATCTGTTCCTTCAAAAGGTTAAAAGCCGTTTCAAATTCCTCTGTCCAGGTGATAGGGTTCTTCACACTTTTACAGAGCAGGTTGGTTAGTGGGACAGCAGTGGAGGAAAAGTTAGGGACAAAACGTGGATACCATCCCACTAGTCCCAGGAAAGACCGAAGTTCTTTCTTTGATCTTGGTCTTGGACTGTGTCGAACAGCTTTTACTTTGTCTACTTGAGGTCTCAGCTCCCCATTTACCAGGTGGTATCCAAGGCAATTGGTCTCAGATTTCGCCCACTCACATGTAGCCACATTTAAAGTTAGGCCTGCCATTTGAATTTTGCTCAGTGTCTGTGTAAGGTGCAGAATATGTTTATCCCATGTCTTACTGTATATTACAACGTCATCAAGATAAGCTGCTGACCAACCTTCACAGCCTCTGAGGACTTGGTCGATTAGCCGTTGAAATTTTGCCGGTAACCCCATGCAGCCACGAATGGGTGAACAGTAAAATGAAATAACCCCAGTGGGGTCCGGAGTGCTGTGTAAGGTCCTCCAGGGGTACTTACCAATATCCTTTGCACAGATCCAAAGTGGTGATGTACTTTGCTTGGCCAAACCTCTCCCGGAGATCATCGATTCGTGGCATAGGGTAAGCATCAAATCTTGACTGTGCATTCAGTTTCCAAAGTCAATACATATACATAAGGTATTGTCTTTCTTCGGGACGATAACAACCGGACTACTCCACTCACTGTTTGAGGGTATAATAACTCCCAACTCCAGCATTGTCTTGATTTCTGCCTTCAGGGGTGTTACCAGCCTCTCAGGTACTCTGTACGGTCGCAGTCGGGAAGGTGTTGGATCAAGCAGATGTATTTTATGTTTTACCAGGTTGGTCCGCCCAGGCCTCTGACGAAACAATGAGGGGTACTGATCCAAGAGGTGACGTAACTCTGCTTGCTTGGACTCTTCCAGATGAAGCAGTTCAATTCCATGGGCTGTGACATCTCTCTTATCATAAACTCTGGTTGATCATTTTCCTGGTGCCCTTCGACCTGAATAAGCAGTGACGTTTCAGGTTTACTGTGTGGTGGTTTCCATTCCTTCAGCAGGTTAATGGGATAGGTTTGTTTTGCTTTGCCTTTGTCCGGGTGGTGAATCTCATATGTTACTGGTCAATTAGGCAATTAGGCATCCCTTCTTGCGAACAACGGAGTAGGGACCTTGCCATTTCATCAGCAGTTTTTCGTTGATGTTGGGAGCAGTAACAGTACCTTTTGACCAGGTTGCAGTTCTCGGGTTCTGGCATTCTTGTCATACCATATTTTCTGGCCCCGCTGTGCCTGACGGAGGTTCTCCAGGGCCATCTCCATGTAGTGCTCCAGGCGGTCCCTCATTTCAAGTACATACTGGACAATGCCTTTCTCATGCGTTGTAATCCTTTCATTTGAAGCTGCTTCCCACTTCGTTCGCAGGAGATCCAATGGCCCTTACACTGGCCATCCATACAGAAGCTCAAATGGAGAAAAACCTGTGGATGCTTGTGGCACCTCCCTGTAGGCAAACAGCAAGAATGGCAACCACTTATCACAGTCCCTTCCAGTGTCAGAAACGAACTTAAAAAACAAGTTCTTGAGGGTTTGGTTAAACCGTTCTACAAATCCATCAGTCTGAGGATGGTATGGGCTGGTCTTTATTGCAGTGATGCCTAATTGTTTATGCAGTAGCTTCATCAGACGTGATGTAAAGTTGGTTCCTTGGTCTGTAAGGATTTCATTGGGTATCCCACTCTTGAGAAAAGCTGGACAAGAGCATTGATGATCTTGGGTGTAGTAATGGAGCGGAGAGTCAAAGCCTCAGGATATCTCGTCGGATAGTCACGAACTGCTCCTTTCCAGAGGTCCTACAATGTCCATTGCGATACGCTGAAATGGAACAGAGATCACAGGCAGAGGAAGTAAAGGTGCGCTATCTTATCAGCGCACAGCACTTATTTTTGGCATGTGGGACATGTGGTGCAGTATGTCTGTACATCAGTGTACATGGAAGGCCAAACAAATCGTGAGCTTATATGGGTGTTAGTTTTCTGGAGTGCCATGTGTCCTGACCATGGAATAGTGTGTGCTAAGTGCAAAACAATGGGCCGACAACATGTAGGGACAACCAAACGGGTGAATTCAGGCGTTTGCATATACAAAACATCATTGATTAATACATATTTTTGCCCACACAAGTCAGCTTGTTTTCCCTCAGACACTTTATCAAGCAGTGGTGTCAAAGACTCGTCAGCTTTTGTAATTCTGCAATATTTTCTGGAACCTTCCAGCCATGAACTTCGAGACCCTCAGTTTGGATCTCTGGGGCTGGTGTACAAAGACCTTTTTCTAGTCGTCTTTGACGACGTGTCTTTCTGGGGCCCTTAGTCCCACCTTGCAACAGACTATCGTGCAAGTCTGGCAAAGGCTGCAGACCTGCTTTAGCCTGGGCTCACGTTATAACCGGACAAGCAACAACAGTTTGATCAGAATTCTTCCCAAAAGCGCTGGTAGAAAGCAAAAGTTCAGTAAGCACTGGTAAATCTCTGCCCAAAATAATATCAGCAGGTAGATGATCAACAATAGCCACATTCAACAAATAGATTTGGTCATTTACACACACAGTAACTTCTGTTTGGGGGTACTGCTATATATCCCCATGAACACATTGTACATTGACCCGAGTAACATAAGGAACATGTAACATGTGACTTCTTTTCAGCAAAGATATTGAGCTACCAGTATCCAACAAAGCATTCAAACATTGTCCATTTAAAGTCACTTGGACACATTGTGTTTTGTGTGCCTTGTGCATAACAGTGTCCTCTTCCATTGGGACAAAAACCAGTCAATTTAGATTTGCCTTCTGGACACACTGTTGCTTTGTGACGAGGTTGCTGGCAATAAAATCAAATAATATTTATTCCTTGAGCCACTTTATGTGCCAGTGCAACATCTGGGACAGCATGAAGTGTACCAGAGTCACTGGAGTATCTTTTAATATTACCTCTTGTGGGTTGCGAGCGCTGATTACCACGGTGAGCATTGATGTACTGTTGAGCCAGCCAAGCAGCATCAAGTCCAGTGGTTGGTTCATGTTCCATCACCCACACTCGAACCTCGTAGGATCAGACCGTTTCTCTCAGAACATTCCACACAAATCCTAGTTCTGGCTCTGGTCCTGTCCAGGCTGGACTTCTGCAATGCGCTGCTTGCTGGATTACCGATGTGCACAACTAAACCTCTGCAGATTATACAGAATGCAGCGGCAAGAGTGGTGTTCAAGGAACCAAAAAACACCCATGTAACACCTCTCTTAATAAAACTACATTGGCTTCCGGTAGCAAATCGCATTGAATTAAATGTCTTCTGGTTCAGCACCCAGTTACCTTAACTCACTAATGCAAAGATATAGGCCCTCAAGATCTCTGCGCTCCGCAAATGAGCTGAGACTTGTGGTGCCATCTCAAAAGGGTAAGAAATCTCTCTCGAACGTTCTCTGCTTCAGTTCCTCGATGGTGGAACGAACTGCCTCTGGCTTCACGCTTGGCAGACTCGGTCTCTATCTTCAAAAAATACATAAAAACTCATATTTTCCGGCTACACCTAGCTGACTAGGAGTACCTTCTTTTCTAACATACTCACTCTATCTTATAAAAAAAACTTTTTCTACCTTCTGGTTTTTATCTCGCACTGTGTAACTTGGTATCATTGTTGTAGCACTTGTACACCTATAATTGTGCCGGCTATTTACCGCTTCATTGTCTTCTCGCCTATTTGTAAGTCGCTTTGGATAAAAGCGTCTGCTAAATGCCTGTAAATGTAATGTAAATTCCATAGCATATCAAAAACCTCAGAACAACTCAATAATGTAAGCAAAACTATGGACTCTCTCTTTTCTAGCATTTTACAGTTTGTTTTTTTATGCTTTTGGAAGGTAAAGAATAACAGTTTGACACCATGGTATAATAAGTGAAGGTTTGTAGGTCATAGCACACACTGTAGTGAAGTGACGTGTTTCAAAGTATGGTGTTCCATACTTGGAATTTGTGCTCTTCATTTAACCCATCTCAGTATAAACACACAGTAAGTAACACACACATACTGTGAATACACACCCAGAGCAGTGGGCCGCCATGCTGCAGAGCTGGGGAGCAGTGGGGAGGACGGTGCCTTGTTCAAGGGATTCCCCTCAGTCGTGGTATTCCAAACGGAGGAAGCCCCCTGAGGAACAGTTCCACTCATTCTCTACTATACGAGAGAAAGAATTGTGTAAACTTGTACAAACATCAAAAGAAAAAACATGTATGTTAGACCCTATTCCATCTAAGTTCCTAAAAGAGGTGCATCCAGAAATCATAGATTTCTCTTTGTTCCAAGATGGCGCCGAGTATGGCTGCCGTGTTGCGAGCTCCGCGAAAACTTTGCAGTTTTTTGTTTGTTCTACTTGTTTGTTTGTTTTTGTCCTATGTTTTGGATGTTGTTTGTTTAACTGTTTAGGACAGGCAAACACTTCTTAACATAGGTGCCTTCGTCGCGAACAGAAAACCGGACTTGGAGTTCCATAACGCCGGTGGTTTGTTTACAGACACCGCATCGGGACCCTTTGTTTGGGCTGCAGGGACGCGACAGAAGAAACGCCGCCGGAAAAGAGGTAAGAGAGCCGGCGTGCTCGTTAGACTAAGACGCCGATCTCTCCGACCTCCTCTCCCTTCAATTCTACTGGCTAATGTTCAATCTCTGGACAATAAACCAATATGCATGTACAGATCCGTTCCCGAAAATTATAATCCACATTTAAAGCTCTGTACACATTTTACTGATGAAAGCTTCTTCAATCACAATCACTGTATTGGCGTATTTACACAAATATTATTCATGAAAGATGGAGAAGTTCCCTCTATTGTATATGGACCACAACCGGTAAGTGTACTTTTTTATTTAAGTTTATGTGTTTAACAGTTTCTGTAAGTTATTACACAAAGGGCAAAACATTAGTTACATTAGGTTATTGTTATTCTGTATTAGATACATTAGGTTATTGTTATTCTGTATTAGATACATTAGGTTATTGTTATTCTGTATTAGTTACATTAGGTTATTGTTATTCTGTATTAGTTACATTAGGTTATTGTTATTCTGTATTAGATACATTAGGTTATTGTTATTCTGTATTAGATACATTAGGTTATTGTTATTCTGTATTAGATACATTAGGTTATTGTTATTCTGTATTAGATACATTAGGTTATTGTTATTCTGTATTAGATACATTAGGTTATTGTTATTCTGTATTAGATACATTAGGTTATTGTTATTCTGTATTAGATACATTAGGTTTTTGTTATTCTGTATTAGATACATTAGGTTATTGTTATTCTGTATTAGTTACATTAGGTTATTGTTATTCTGTATTAGTTACATTAGGTTATTGTTATTCTGTATTAGTTACATTAGGTTATTGTTATTCTGTATTAGATACATTAGGTTATTGTTATTCTGTATTAGATACATTAGGTTATTGTTATTCTGTATTAGATACTTTAGGTTATTGTTATTCTGTATTAGATACATTAGGTTATTGTTATTCTGTATTAGTTACATTAGGTTATTGTTATTCTGTATTAGTTACATTAGGTTATTGTTATTCTGTATTAGTTACATTAGGTTATTGTTATTCTGTATTAGTTACATTAGGTTATTGTTATTCTGTATTAGTTACATTAGGTTATTGTTATTCTGTATTAGTTACATTAGGTTATTGTTATTCTGTATTAGATACATTAGGTTATTGTTATTCTGTATTAGATACATTAGGTTATTGTTATTCTGTATTAGATACATTAGGTTATTGTTATTCTGTATTAGTTACATTAGGTTATTGTTATTCTGTATTAGATACATTAGGTTATTGTTATTCTGTATTAGATACATTAGGTTATTGTTATTCTGTATTAGTTACATTAGGTTATTGTTATTCTGTATTAGTTACATTAGGTTATTGTTATTCTGTATTAGATACATTAGGTTATTGTTATTCTGTATTAGATACATTAGGTTATTGTTATTCTGTATTAGTTACATTAGGTTATTGTTATTCTGTATTAGTTACATTAGGTTATTGTTATTCTGTATTAGATACATTAGGTTATTGTTATTCTGTATTAGATACATTAGGTTATTGTTATTCTGTATTAGTTACATTAGGTTTTTGTTATTCTGTATTAGATACATTAGGTTATTGTTATTCTGTATTAGTTACATTAGGTTATTGTTATTCTGTATTAGATACATTAGGTTATTGTTATTCTGTATTAGATACATTAGGTTATTGTTATTCTGTATTAGATACATTAGGTTATTGTTATTCTGTATTAGATACATTAGGTTATTGTTCTTCTGTATTAGTTACATTAGGTTATTGTTATTCTGTATTAGTTACATTAGGTTATTGTTATTCTGTATTAGATACATTAGGTTATTGTTATTCTGTATTAGATACATTAGGTTATTGTTATTCTGTATTAGTTACATTAGGTTATTGTTATTCTGTATTAGATACATTAGGTTATTGTTATTCTGTATTAGTTACATTAGGTTATTGTTATTCTGTATTAGTTACATTAGGTTATTGTTATTCTGTATTAGATACATTAGGTTATTGTTATTCTGTATTAGTTACATTAGGTTATTGTTATTCTGTATTAGATACATTAGGTTATTGTTATTCTGTATTAGTTACATTAGGTTATTGTTATTCTGTATTAGATACATTAGGTTATTGTTATTCTGTATTAGATACATTAGGTTATTGTTATTCTGTATTAGTTACATTAGGTTATTGTTATTCTGTATTAGTTACATTAGGTTATTGTTATTCTGTATTAGATACATTAGGTTATTGTTCTTCTGTATTAGATACATTAGGTTATTGTTATTCTGTATTAGTTACATTAGGTTATTGTTATTCTGTATTAGATACATTAGGTTATTGTTATTCTGTATTAGTTACATTAGGTTATTGTTATTCTGTATTAGATACATTAGGTTATTGTTATTCTGTATTAGATACATTAGGTTATTCTGTATTAGATACATTAGGTTATTGTTATTCTGTATTAGATACATTAGGTTATTGTTATTCTGTATTAGATACATTAGGTTATTGTTATTCTGTATTAGATACATTAGGTTATTGTTATTCTGTATTAGATACATTAGGTTATTGTTATTCTGTATTAGTTACATTAGGTTATTGTTATTCTGTATTAGTTACACTAGGTTATTGTTATTCTGTATTAGTTACATTAGGTTATTGTTATTCTGTATTAGTTACATTAGGTTATTGTTATTCTGTATTAGTTACATTAGGTTATTGTTATTCTGTATTAGTTACATTAGGTTATTATTATTATTGATAGTATGAAGATTATATGATGTCTACCACAGTCTAAAGAAAGAATGTTTTTTTAGGCTTTAAACAAAGACTAAAATTCTTCTTGAATGCAATGACTTATATGCGTCACAAGTAATAATAACAATGGCAATAAAAATACAAATGCAACTGTTTATGGTTTGAATGATTATTATAAACTAGAAATTAAAATTTAAGTAATTCAACTAATGCAATTAAAATATTAACTTTACTTTTTAACAGTATTTTAACACATTTATACATTGATATTAACAGGAATTAATATATCAATAATATGAACAGGAATTAATGTATTGTTGATAAAATAAAATGAGAAATAAATATTAACTGATACATATAATACTGAGTATAATTAGTATCTATTAATTAAATTATTATTTTGTATTGTTTATTTCATAGATTATATTAGGTTTTAAACTTATTTGTATAAAGATGGTAATTGGTCTAGAGCATTTCTTCTCTTATATTTGTTATTTGGCTCACAGGTGACTGGTCTAGTTTTCGTCTTGTCTACTCGCTTTGGTACGCAAATCTGTCTAAAGGTATTATTGCGGTTAATATTGATAATGCCAAACTGCTTCCATGACAGGAAGTAATTTTAAGCGGGTCGTACATCAGACGGTTAGCCGTAAGCACATTGTTTTCTATGATGTGTCATACCTGTGAGACGCTTCTCAATCGGTGTATGACCTCACCTTTATACTCACCTCCAAACACTAGTTGTTCTCTTCTTACTGCACACAGTGTCCCTAAAACAAAGAGAACTCTTAAGAGTATTATTCACATATATGACAACAGGTTTGACTTGAACATTAACACAGACTCAGTACCTTAAACCAGCGGTGAGAAAGAATATATTTGAGATGAATACGTCTGTTTGGATTCTCCTGCAGGCAAGCCTGAATCAAACTGCAGCATTCTGTGTGAAAACACATAAGAGACATGTAGTATCTCAAACTGTCAACTCATGTGTTTATATCATTTCTAATACCAAATCTTACCTTTAGACAAGCCAGGTTTCTTCCACATCTTTGCTTTGTTTATCTCATTCAGGGTGGCTTTGCCAGGAAAGCTAAAGGTCAGCATCACATACAACAGAATGCCAAGTGACCAGACCGTCGCCGGCTCTGCGCAGTACTCGTGATATTTAAAAAACTCTGGACAGCAGTATTTATCTGTGCCTGAAACAAACAAGATTTACACACCATGGAATGTGAGAAATGATTCAAGTAAAGAACCGTTCATAATGTGATCAAACGTACCAGAATATTTGTTGTAAGGATTTGGTTTGATCACAGCGCCGCAGCCGAAGTCGATGAGTTTGATTTTTTGTGTTTTGGGGTTTATCAGAATGTTCTCCAGTTTGATATCTCTGTGGAAAACCCCCCGCTGACAGCATTCAAGAGCAGCTTTAGAGGCCTGCCAGATGATGCCCCGTGCTAAACTCTCACTTAGTT
Source organism: Triplophysa yarkandensis (assembly GCA_033220385.1). Taxonomy (NCBI): domain Eukaryota; kingdom Metazoa; phylum Chordata; class Actinopteri; order Cypriniformes; family Nemacheilidae; genus Triplophysa; species Triplophysa yarkandensis. Next base: position 15,352,025 of record CM065674.1, read on the forward strand.
TTCCTCCTTGGCTTCTTATGAAGTCATGGAGGTCCATGCAGGGAAAATGACGCTCTAGAATCATGATGTATTCTTCATCTCGATCCTCCCAGTCCAACAGCTGGATGATCTCTGGAACATGTTCTCTTTCACTGGCAAGTATATGAAGAGCGATCTCTTGGGGAAGGCATTCAGGGTGAGAAGGCTAAAAGAAACATTTTTATCATGAGACGATGGAAGAAGTAGATAAAAACAATGATGATGATTTCAATATAAGAAAACATCATACTTACAATCTCAATATGACACGGATCCTCGTCATATTTGACAAATTTCACTGCCACCTGATCAACAAAACAAAAAATGAGTCGTGCACCTGAGGACGGTCTGTAATGGATAAAGTCAAATGTAAAAACAAAAGAAACCTGAAGACCGTCGCTTATACGGATGCCATCGTATACAGCTCCATATCCTCCTTTACCCAACAATTTGCCGATCTTATAGAGACAAGAGTTGATTTCTGTCAAAAGAAAACATGTAGTTGAATTAAAATTCAAGAAAACATGAAAACACTGCCACAGATTTCTGTGTGTATGATGAGATTATGGAAATGAACTCACCCAGAATGACATTCCTGTCCTTATTATCCTCCAGCCAGTCTGTTAAAGAGAAATCTGTCGTCTGATGGGAAGTCAGCAGGATTGGGGGCTCGCTCAGATCTTCAGTTTCTTTAACCTCAGGAGGTTCCTGGTTTTCCTGCTTCTGATCTTTAGAGAAAAAGCTTTTCAAACGCTGCCATTTCTTCTTCAAACAGGAACAGATCCTCTTCTTCTTTTTCTTTCCTTTTCTTTGTTGTTCTTCAGGATTAAAACAGAGACAAGACAACAGAAATTAATGAAATGAAAGTGAAAGCACCAGTAAAGAATAATTAAAATTCATATTAAACGTTTAGTTTTAGACTTTTACAACTTGAGCTGAAATAATGTGGTACATGAAACTACATCAGACTTCTGTCTGAAGGGATTTACTCACGGTTAGATGGACCTTTCTCAAGATCTGATGGACCTTTCTCAAGATCTGATGGACCTTTCTCAAGATCTGATGGACCTTTCTCAAGATCTGATGGACCGGGCTGAAGATCTGATGGACCTTTCTCAAGATCTGATGGACCTTTCTCAAGATCTGATGGACCGGGCTGAAGATCTGATGGACCTTTCTCAAGATCTGATGGACCGGGCTGAAGATCTGATGGACCGGGCTGAACATCTGATGGACCTTTCTCAAGATCTGATGGATCTTTCTCATGATCTGATGGACCGGGCTGAAGATCAGATGGACCTTTCTCATGATCTGATGGATCTTCAACATCCGTGTTACATGAACCCGGGAGGAGATGAGTTGGATCTTGTCTGATGGTTTGCTTAAAGACACATAAATGTGTCTGAACAAATGGAGCCGACTGATGATGGGATGGATCCAGAAAAGAAACAAGTTGAGTGTGTCTGGAGGCCGTGAAGGTTTTCTTTATAGACTTCCATTTCTTCTTGAAGTAAGAGCGAATTCCTGTCGTCGTCTTCTTCATCTTGTTTTTCTCTTCTTGTGTTCTTTGATCTGAAAACAGATTCCAAACAGAGAAACGATGAATAAGAGAAATAAAAGAGATGAGAAACACTTCAACAATATGATTTCTATCATTCCCTTTACATATCAATCCTGCAGAGCCACTGAACATACGATCATATCACATGTTGTGAATCAAAGAGAAACAATCAAAATAATCATCATCATAATAATAATAATAATAATAACAATAATAATCATAATAATAATACAATAATAATAATAATAATCATAATAATATTAATAATCATATTAACAATAATAATAATAATGATAATAATAATAATAATAATAATAACAATAATAATAAAGATATTAATACTCAATAATATGAATTCTACTGGACTGACCTGTTAATAATAATAATAATAAAGATAATAATAATAATAATAAAGATAATAATAATAATAAAGATGAATTCTATTGGACTGACCTGTTTGCTCGTCCATGTTGTGTTCAGGTGTGTTCACTTCAACACTTTATTTCCCGTCACACACACAAAGTGTTGATACACAATAATTGTGTGTCTGAAGAAAGAAACTTTACACTTTTGTTGCTTTGTGTGAAGATTGTCGAGTGAAATCCGTCGATGATCGCGCGCGCGCACCCGACTGAAGCTGAGCGTGACGTCACACACGACTCTTCTTTCTTCTTCAGTTACAAGAATTCCTTTTTCAAAATAAAAGTGACACCTTTACAAACTTGCGCTGCTTTTCCTGCTTTCCGTGTTTTTATCAGACTTTGACGACATTTAAACTCTTATTAATAGTTAAGAACTTCACAAGACTTCAGTGAAGTGAAATTAATTTACATTTAACGACATTTTTATTCTGAGCTTTGAGTCGCGCGCTTCACTTCTGTGAATAATCCTCATGTCAAAATAAAAGTCCTGAGAAAACTCCACGGGAAATAAAGTTTCTACAATCATTTAAATAACATGGAATTATGTTAAAACATAAACACTATAAATAACAATACATGTAAAATATGTGTTTACTGTAGAAAATATTCTTACCCTTTTAAATATAAACAAATATAAAATAATATATAAATATATGTGTAATATATACAATAATTATACAGAATATATGTGTAATATATACAATAATTATGCAGAATATATGTGTGATATATACAATAATTATACAGTATATATGTGTAATATGTACAATAATTATACAGAATATATGTGTAATATATACAATAATTATACAGAATATATGTGTGATATGTATAATAATTATACAGAATATATGTGTAATATGTAGAATAATTATACAGAATATATGTGTGATATATACAATAATTATACAGAATATATGTGTAATATATACAATAATTATACAGAATATATGTGTAATATATACAATAATTATACAGAATATATGTGTGATATATACAATAATTATACAGAATATATGTGTAATATATAAAATAATTATACAGAATATATGTGTTATATGTACAATAATAATACAGAATATATGTGTAATATGTACAGTAATTATACAGAATATATGTGTAATCTATACAATAATTATACAAAATATATGTGTAATATAAAAAATAATTACACAGAATATATGTGTAATATATACAAAAATTATACAGAATATATGTGTTATATGTACAATAATTATACAGAATATATGTGTTATATGTACAATAATTATACAGAATATATGTGTAATCTATAAAATAATTATACAGAATATATGTGTAATATATACAATAATTATACAGAATATACGTGTAATATAAACAATAATTACACAGAATATATGTGTAATCTATACAATAATTATACAGAATATATGTGTAATATGTACAATAATTATACAGAATATATGTGTAATCTATACAATAATTAAACAGAATATATGTGTAATATATACAATAATTATACAGAATATATGTGTTATATGTACAATAATAATACAGAATATATGTGTAATATGTACAATACTTATACAGAATATATGTGTAATATATACAATAATTATACAGAATATATGTGTAATATATACAATAATTATACAGAATATATGTGTAATATATACAATAATTATACAGAATATATGTGTAATATATACAATAATTATACAGAATATATGTGTTATATGTACAATAATTATACAGAATATATGTGTAATATGTACAATAATTATACATAATATATGTGTAATATATACAATAATTATACAGAATATATATGTAATATGTACAATAATTATACAGAATATATGTGTAATATGTAAAATAATTATACAGAACATATGTGTAATATAAACAATAATTATACAGAATATATGTGTAATATGTACAATAATTATACAGAATATATGTGTAATATGTGCAATAATTATACAGAATATATGTGTAATATATACAATAATTATACAGAAAATATGTGTAATATGTACAATAATTATACAGAATATATGTGTAATATATACAATAATTATACAGAATATATGTGTAATATGTACAATAATTATACAGAATATATGTGTAATATGTACAATAATTATACAGAATATATGTGTAATATGTACAATAATTATACAGAACATATGTGTAATATAAACAATAATTATACAGAATATATGTGTAGTATATACAATAATTATACAAAATATATGTGCAATATATACAATAATTATACAAAATATATGTGTAATATATACAATAATTATACAGAATATATGTGTAATATATACAATAATTATACAGAAAATATGTGTAATATGTACAATAATTATACAGAATATATGTGTAGTATATACAATAATTATACAGAATATATGTGTATTATGTACAATGATTATACAGAATATATGTGTAATATGTACAATGATTATACAGAATATATGTGTAGTATATACAATAATTATACAGAATATATGTGTAATATATACAATAATTATATAGAATATATGTGTAATATGTACAATAATTATACAGAATATATGTGTAATATGTATAATAATTATACAGAATATATGTGTAATGTGTACAATAATTATACAGAATATATGTGTAATATATACAATAATTATACAGAATATATGTGTAATATATACAATAATTATACAGAATATATGTGTAATATATACAATAATTATACAGAATATATGTGTAATATATACAATAATTATACAGAATATATGTGTAATATGTACAATAATTATACAGAATATATGTGTAATATATACAATAATTATACAGAATATATGTGTAATATATACAATAATTATATAGAATATATGTGTAATATGTACAATAATTATACAGAATATATGTGTAATATGTATAATAATTACACAGAATATATGTGTAGTATATACAATAATTATACAGAATATATGTGTAATATATACAATAATTATACAGAATATATGTGTAATATGTATAATAATTACACAGAATATATGTGTAGTATATACAATAATTATACAGAAAATATGTGTAGTATATACAATAATTATACAGAATATATGTGTAATATGTGAAATAATTATAGAGAATATATGTGTAATATGTACAATAATTATACAGAATATATGTGTAATATATACAATAATTATAGAGAATATATGTGCAATATGTACAATAATTATAGAGAATATATGTGTAATATATACAATAATTATAGAGAATATATGTGTAATATGTACAATAATTATACAGAATATATGTGTAATATATACAATAATTATACAGAATATATGTGTAATATGTACAATAATTTTACAGAATATATGTGTAATATATACAATAATTATAGAGAAAATATGTGTAATATGTACAATAATTATACAGAATATATGTGTAATATATACAATAATTATAGAGAATATATGTGTAATATGTACAATAATTATAGAGAATATATGTGTAATATGTACAATAATAATACAGAATATATGTGAAATATGTGCAATAATTATACAGAATATGTGTAATATATATACAATAATTATACAGAATATGTGTAATATATATACAATAATTATACAGAATATATGTGTAATATATACAATAATTATACAGAATATATGTGTAATATATACAATAATTATACAGAATATATGTGTAATATGTAAAATAATTATACAGAATATATGTCATGATTCTGCCTATCTTGGTCATGTTTTTCCTGTTTTTGGCAGAGTCATGGCAGACCTGTGTTGTGTGAGTGTCACATGGTATTGTTTTCTTACATGCCATGTGCTCTCTTGTCTCGTCTCTTGACCCCGCCCCCTTGGTATCCCGTCTAGCTTCCCATCATTGTGTCATTCCCCACACCTGCCTCGTGTCGTTATCCCTTGTTATGTTTCCCTATATAAAGCCCTTGTGTTTTCTGTCCTGTGTCGCTGCATTACGTTTGCTACATGTGGTACTCGTGTTCGTGATCTGGTCCTTGATTCCCTGTTCGTGTACAGTCTTGTTCGTGTTTCATGTTCCTTGTTCCTGTTTGGATTGTCCCTGTTTTACCTTGTTTTAGTTTTTGAAAATATTACCTTGTTTTGTGCCCCATTGTGGGAAGTCTTTTGTTTGACCCTTTTTGTAGTGTTTTAGTGTTACTGTTTTCCCCATCGTGGGTTTTTGTTTTCTGGTTTTTTGTGTATTAAAGTCTTGTCTTTCATTGTATCACGCCTGCATTTGGGTTCTCTCCTTTCACCCCATCCCATCCTGACAGAATGCAGCGACCACAACTGAACCCAGCAGGCGAGCAAACATGGCTGCGAAATGCGGAGTCCCGCTTACTGTTCGGGTTTCGCCAGGGAGACAGAGGGATCCGGGCCTTCGCCCAGGCCTTCCAGACGGTGGCGGCGGAGACCGAGTTTGGGGAGAGGGAGAAGGCAGTGATATTTAACAGCTGCCTGACCAAGCCCCTCAAGCCCAGGGAGATGACAATGCTGAGTCCCCTCCCTTTCTCAGACGTGGCCAGGTACGTGATCAACCGGGATGATCCGTGGCCAGCAGCTCCAACCTGAGGTTCCAGCCCGCTGGCCACGGTCCCGGAGGATTGCGTCCTGGCCACGGCCACATTGGGGGACTCAGCTCCTCCCAGCTCCAGCGCCGCCAGCTCCCTACTCCCCGTTCCCAGTCCAGCCGGTCCCCCTGTCACCGTCCGAGGGAGAAGAGCCAGGAGGAAGTCCTGGGACTCCCCATCGGATTCCTCGGGTCCAGAGATGGTCCCGTTCCCTCCCGCAACATCTACTCTCACCCGTCACTCAAAAAGAAGATTCGGCGGGTCCAGGTTGCAGTGCCGGTCCCGGATGCAAGTCCTGTCCCGGGGTCGGATCCAAGTCCTGTCCCGAATCCAAGTCCTGTCCCGACGTCGGATCCAAGTCCTGTCCCGAATCCAAGTCCTGTCCCGACGTCGGATCCAAGTCCTGTCCCGACGTCGGATCCAAGTCCTGTCCCGACGTCGGATCCAAGTCCTGTCCCGACGTCGGATCCAAGTCCTGTCCCGAATCCAAGTCCTGTCCCGACGTCGGATCCAAGTCCTGTCCCGACGTCGGATCCAAGTCCTGTCCCGGATCCAAGTCCTGTCCCGGATCCAAGTCCTGTCACGGATCCAAGTCCTGTCACGGATCCAAGTCCTGTCACGGATCCAAGTCCTGTCACGGATCCAAGTCCTGTCACGGATCCAAGTCCTGTCACGGATCCAAGTCCTGCTTCAACGCCGGTACAGCCGGCTTTCCACGCGGCTCCTGCGCCGGTACAGCCGGCTTTCCACGCGGCTCCTGCGCCGGTACAGCCGGCTTTCCACGCGGCTCCTGCGCCGGTACAGCCGGCTTTCCACGCGGCTCCTGCGCCGGTACAGCCGGCATTCCACGCGGCTCCTGCGCCGGTACAGCCGGCATTCCACGCGGCTTCAGCGCCGGTACAGCCGGCATTCTCTGCCGCTTCAGCGCCCTCGGGGGCATCAGTGCGGGCAAGAACTCGGGTGCCCAAACCCAGTCCTAAGCCCGCACGGACTCAAGCCCCTAGGACTCCCCTTGTCACACCCTTGTCTCGTCCCCCTCAGTTTGGATATTTTGTTCCCCCTCCTCCCATCCCGTCTATGTTATTTTTATTAGGTCACCCCAACCCTTTTATTGTAATGTCTGTTGTACCCATGATTTGTTCTGTTATGTGTGTTTGGTTAATGTCTTTGTCCATGTCATTGTGTGTATTTTTTGTGTATTAAAGTCTTGTCTTTCATTGTATCACGCCTGCATTTGGGTTCTCTCCTTTCACCCCATCCCATCCTGACAGAATGCAGCGACCACAACTGAACCCAGCAGGCGAGCAAACATGGCTGCGAAATGCGGAGTCCCGCTTACTGTTCGGGTTTCGCCAGGGAGACAGAGGGATCCGGGCCTTCGCCCAGGCCTTCCAGACGGTGGCGGCGGAGACCGAGTTTGGGGAGAGGGAGAAGGCAGTGATATTTAACAGCTGCCTGACCAAGCCCCTCAAGCCCAGGGAGATGACAATGCTGAGTCCCCTCCCTTTCTCAGACGTGGCCAGGTACGTGATCAACCGGGATGATCCGTGGCCAGCAGCTCCAACCTGAGGTTCCAGCCCGCTGGCCACGGTCCCGGAGGATTGCGTCCTGGCCACGGCCACATTGGGGGACTCAGCTCCTCCCAGCTCCAGCGCCGCCAGCTCCCTACTCCCCGTTCCCAGTCCAGCCGGTCCCCCTGTCACCGTCCGAGGGAGAAGAGCCAGGAGGAAGTCCTGGGACTCCCCATCGGATTCCTCGGGTCCAGAGATGGTCCCGTTCCCTCCCGCAACATCTACTCTCACCCGTCGCTCAAAAAGAAGATTCGGCGGGTCCAGGTTGCAGTGCCGGTCCCGGATGCAAGTCCTGTCCCGGGGTCGGATCCAAGTCCTGTCCCGAATCCAAGTCCTGTCCCGACGTCGGATCCAAGTCCTGTCCCGAATCCAAGTCCTGTCCCGACGTCGGATCCAAGTCCTGTCCCGACGTCGGATCCAAGTCCTGTCCCGACGTCGGATCCAAGTCCTGTCCCGAATCCAAGTCCTGTCCCGACGTCGGATCCAAGTCCTGTCCCGACGTCGGATCCAAGTCCTGTCCCGACGTCGGATCCAAGTCCTGTCCCGGATCCAAGTCCTGTCACGGATCCAAGTCCTGTCACGGATCCAAGTCCTGCTTCAACGCCGGTACAGCCGGCTTTCCACGCGGCTCCTGCGCCGGTACAGCCGGCTTTCCACGCGGCTCCTGCGCCGGTACAGCCGGCTTTCCACGCGGCTCCTGCGCCGGTACAGCCGGCTTTCCACGCGGCTCCTGCGCCGGTACAGCCGGCTTTCCACGCGGCTCCTGCGCCGGTACAGCCGGCTTTCCACGCGGCTCCTGCGCCGGTACAGCCGGCTTTCCACGCGGCTCCTGCGCCGGTACAGCCGGCTTTCCACGCGGCTCCTGCGCCGGTACAGCCGGCTTTCCACGCGGCTCCTGCGCCGGTACAGCCGGCATTCCACGCGGCTCCTGCGCCGGTACAGCCGGCATTCCACGCGGCTTCAGCGCCGGTACAGCCGGCATTCTCTGCCGCTTCAGCGCCCTCGGGGGCATCAGTGCGGGCAAGAACTCGGGTGCCCAAACCCAGTCCTAAGCCCGCACGGACTCAAGCCCCTAGGACTCCCCTTGTCACACCCTTGTCTCGTCCCCCTCAGTTTGGATATTTTGTTCCCCCTCCTCCCATCCCGTCTATGTTATTTTTATTAGGTCACCCCAACCCTTTTATTGTAATGTCTGTTGTACCCATGATTTGTTCTGTTATGTGTGTTTGGTTAATGTCTTTGTCCATGTCATTGTGTGTATTTTTTGTGTATTAAAGTCTTGTCTTTCATTGTATCACGCCTGCATTTGGGTTCTCTCCTTTCACCCCATCCCATCCTGACAGAATGCAGCGACCACAACTGAACCCAGCAGGCGAGCAAACATGGCTGCGAAATGCGGAGTCCCGCTTACTGTTCGGGTTTCGCCAGGGAGACAGAGGGATCCGGGCCTTCGCCCAGGCCTTCCAGACGGTGGCGGCGGAGACCGAGTTTGGGGAGAGGGAGAAGGCAGTGATATTTAACAGCTGCCTGACCAAGCCCCTCAAGCCCAGGGAGATGACAATGCTGAGTCCCCTCCCTTTCTCAGACGTGGCCAGGTACGTGATCAACCGGGATGATCCGTGGCCAGCAGCTCCAACCTGAGGTTCCAGCCCGCTGGCCACGGTCCCGGAGGATTGCGTCCTGGCCACGGCCACATTGGGGGACTCAGCTCCTCCCAGCTCCAGCGCCGCCAGCTCCCTACTCCCCGTTCCCAGTCCAGCCGGTCCCCCTGTCACCGTCCGAGGGAGAAGAGCCAGGAGGAAGTCCTGGGACTCCCCATCGGATTCCTCGGGTCCAGAGATGGTCCCGTTCCCTCCCGCAACATCTACTCTCACCCGTCGCTCAAAAAGAAGATTCGGCGGGTCCAGGTTGCAGTGCCGGTCCCGGATGCAAGTCCTGTCCCGGGGTCGGATCCAAGTCCTGTCCCGAATCCAAGTCCTGTCCCGACGTCGGATCCAAGTCCTGTCCCGAATCCAAGTCCTGTCCCGACGTCGGATCCAAGTCCTGTCCCGACGTCGGATCCAAGTCCTGTCCCGACGTCGGATCCAAGTCCTGTCCCGACGTCGGATCCAAGTCCTGTCCCGAATCCAAGTCCTGTCCCGACGTCGGATCCAAGTCCTGTCCCGACGTCGGATCCAAGTCCTGTCCCGGATCCAAGTCCTGTCCCGGATCCAAGTCCTGTCACGGATCCAAGTCCTGTCACGGATCCAAGTCCTGTCACGGATCCAAGTCCTGTCACGGATCCAAGTCCTGTCACGGATCCAAGTCCTGTCACGGATCCAAGTCCTGCTTCAACGCCGGTACAGCTGGCTTTCCACGCGGCTCCTGCGCCGGTACAGCCGGCTTTCCACGCGGCTCCTGCGCCGGTACAGCCGGCTTTCCACGCGGCTCCTGCGCCGGTACAGCCGGCTTTCCACGCGGCTCCTGCGCCGGTACAGCCGGCTTTCCACGCGGCTCCTGCGCCGGTACAGCCGGCTTTCCACGCGGCTCCTGCGCCGGTACAGCCGGCTTTCCACGCGGCTCCTGCGCCGGTACAGCCGGCTTTCCACGCGGCTCCTGCGCCGGTACAGCCGGCATTCCACGCGGCTCCTGCGCCGGTACAGCCGGCATTCCACGCGGCTCCTGCGCCGGTACAGCCGGCATTCCACGCGGCTTCAGCGCCGGTACAGCCGGCATTCTCTGCCGCTTCAGCGCCCTCGGGGGCATCAGTGCGGGCAAGAACTCGGGTGCCCAAACCCAGTCCTAAGCCCGCACGGACTCAAGCCCCTAGGACTCCCCTTGTCACACCCTTGTCTCGTCCCCCTCAGTTTGGATATTTTGTTCCCCCTCCTCCCATCCCGTCTATGTTATTTTTATTAGGTCACCCCAACCCTTTTATTGTAATGTCTGTTGTACCCATGATTTGTTCTGTTATGTGTGTTTGGTTAATGTCTTTGTCCATGTCATTGTCTGCTGTGTCCCCTAATATATGTTCCCCTTAGGGTCGCCAGGTGGCGACCCTAAGGGGAACATATATTAGGGTGGGTATTGTCATGATCTGGTTTTTCTTGTGAAATATCCTGTAGTCTTGTGGACCGGATCATGACAATACCATGTCCGTGTGTTTTGTTTTGTCTGTATGCCTTTTGTTTTTCTTGTAATGTGCTCTGGTCTTGTCATGTTCTTTGTCTGTTGTGTCCCCTTCAGGGTTGCTATGTGTTCCCTGGGGGGGGGGTGCTGTCATGATCTGGTTCTTCTTGTCATGTATTCTCTAGTTTGGTGGACCAGGTCGTGACAGCATCAGGTCCGTGTGCTGGTTGTGTTTATGTCCTGTTCTGTTTGTCGGCTCCCTTGAGGAACGCCAGGATGTCGTTCCTTAAGGGGGGGGTTCTGTCATGATTCTGCCTATCTTGGTCATGTTTTTCCTGTTTTTGGCAGAGTCATGGCAGACCTGTGTTGTGTGAGTGTCACATGGTATTGTTTTCTTACATGCCATGTGCTCTCTTGTCTCGTCTCTTGACCCCGCCCCCTTGGTATCCCGTCTAGCTTCCCATCATTGTGTCATTCCCCACACCTGCCTCGTGTCGTTATCCCTTGTTATGTTTCCCTATATAAAGCCCTTGTGTTTTCTGTCCTGTGTCGCTGCATTACGTTTGCTACATGTGGTACTCGTGTTCGTGATCTGGTCCTTGATTCCCTGTTCGTGTACAGTCTTGTTCGTGTTTCATGTTCCTTGTTCCTGTTTGGATTGTCCCTGTTTTACCTTGTTTTAGTTTTTGAAAATATTACCTTGTTTTGTGCCCCATTGTGGGAAGTCTTTTGTTTGACCCTTTTTGTAGTGTTTTAGTGTTACTGTTTTCCCCATCGTGGGTTTTTGTTTTCTGGTTTTTTGTGTATTAAAGTCTTGTCTTTCATTGTATCACGCCTGCATTTGGGTTCTCTCCTTTCACCCCATCCCATCCTGACAATATATGTGTAATATATACAATAATTATACAGAATATATGTGTAATATATAAATTATACAGAATATATGTGTAATATATACAATAATTATACAGAATATATGTGTAATATGTAAAATAATTATACAGAATATATGTGTAATATGTAAAATAATTATACAGAATATATGTGTAATATATACAATAATTATACAGAATATATGTGTAATATATACAATAATTATACAGAATATATGTGTAATATATACAATAATTATACAGAATATATGTGTAATATATACAATAATTATACAGAATATATGTGTTATGTGTACAATAATTATACAGAATATATGTGTAATATGTACAATAATTATACAGAATATATGTGTAATATATACAATAATTATACAAAATATATGTGCAATATGTACAATAATTATAGAGAATATATGTGTAATATGTACAATAATTATACAGAATATATGTGTAATATATACAATAATTATACAGAAAATATGTGTAATATATACAATAATTATACAGAATATATGTGTAATATGTACAATAATTATACAGAATATATGTGTAATGTGTAAAATAATTATACAGAATATATTTGTAATATATACAATAATTATACAGAATATATGTGTAATATGTAAAATAATTATACAGAATATATGTGTAATATGTAAAATAATTATACAGAATATATGTGTAATATATAAATTATACAGAATATATGTGTAATATATACAATAATTATACAGAATATATGTGTAATATGTAAAATAATTATACAGAATATATGTGTAATATATACAATAATTATACAGAATATATGTGTAATATATACAATAATTATACAGAATATATGTGTAATATATACAATAATTATACAGAATATATGTGTAATATATACAATAATTATACAGAATATATGTGTAATATATACAATAATTATACAGAATATATGTGTAATATGTACAATAATTATACAGAATATATGTGTAATATGTACAATAATTATACAGAATATATGTGTAATATGTACAATAATTATAGAGAATATATGTGTAATATGTACAATAATTATACAGAATATATGTGTAATATATACAATAATTATACAGAAAATATGTGTAATATGTACAATAATTATACAGAATATATGTGTAATATGTACAATAATTATACAGAATATATGTGTAATGTGTAAAATAATTATACAGAATATATTTGTAATATATACAATAATTATACAGAATATATGTGTAATATGTAAAATAATTATACAGAATATATGTGTAATATGTAAAATAATTATACAGAATATATGTGTAATATATAAATTATACAGAATATATGTGTAATATATACAATAATTATACAGAATATATGTGTAATATGTAAAATAATTATACAGAACATATGTGTAATATAAATAATAATTATACAGAATATATTTGTAATATATACAATAATTATACAGAATATATGTGTAATATGTAAAATAATTATACAGAACATATGTGTAATATAAATAATAATTATACAGAATATATGTGTAATATATACAATAATTATACAGAATATATGTGTAATATGTAAAATAATTATACAGAACATATGTGTAATATAAATAATAATTATACAGAATATATGTGTAATATATACAATAATTATACAGAATATATGTGTAATATGTAAAATAATTATACAGAACATATGTGTAATATAAATAATAATTATACAGAATATATGTGTAATATATACAATAATTATACAGAATATATGTGTAAATGTAAAATAATTATACAGAACATATGTGTAATATAAATAATAATTATACAGAATATATGTGTAATATATAAATTATACAGAATATATGTGTAATATATACAATAATTATACAGAATATATGTGTAATATGTAAAATAATTATACAGAACATATGTGTAATATAAATAATAATTATACAGAATATATTTGTAATATATACAATAATTATACAGAATATATGTGTAATATGTAAAATAATTATACAGAACATATGTGTAATATAAATAATAATTATACAGAATATATGTGTAATATATACAATAATTATACAGAATATATGTGTAAAATGTAAAATAATTATACAGAACATATGTGTAATATAAATAATAATTATACAGAATATATGTGTAAAATGTAAAATAATAATACAGAACATATGTGTAATATAAATAATAATTATACAGAATATATGTGTAATATATACAATAATTATACAGAATATATGTGTAATATATACAATAATTATACAGTATATATGTGTAATATATACAATAATTATACAGAATATATGTGTAATATATACAATAATTATACAGAATATATGTGTAATATATACAATAATTATACAGAATATATGTGTAATATATACAATAATTATACAGAATATATGTGTAATATGTACAATAATTATACAGAATATATGTGTAATATATACAATAATTACACAGAATATATGTGTAATATATACAATAATTATACAGAATATATGTGTAATATATACAATAATTACACAGAATATATGTGTAATATGTACAATAATTATACAGAACATATGTGTAATATAAATAATAATTATACAGAATATATGTGTAATATGTAAAATAATTATACAGAACCTATGTGTAATATAAATAATAATTATACAGAATATATTTGTAATATATACAATAATTATACAGAATATATGTGTAATATGTAAAATAATTATACAGAACATATGTGTAATATAAATAATAATTATACAGAATATATGTGTAATATGTAAAATAATTATACAGAACATATGTGTAATATAAATAATAATTATACAGAACATATGTGTAATATAAATAATAATTATACAGAATATATGTGTAATATAAATAATAATTATACAGAATATATTTGTAATATATACAATAATTATACAGAATATATGTGTAATATATACAATAATTATACAGAATATATGTGTAATGTGTACAATAATTATACAGAATATATGTGTAATGTGTACAATAATTATACAGAATATATGTGTAATATATACAATAATTATACAGAATATATGTGTAATGTGTACAATAATTATACAGAATATATGTGTAATGTGTACAATAATTATACAGAATATATGTGTAATATGTACAATAATTATACAGAATATATGTGTAATATATACAATAATTATACAGAATATATGTGTAATATATACAATAATTATACAGAATATATATGAAATATATATTATAATTATACAGAATACATGTGTAACATATACAATAATTATATAGAAGGATGGATTATGTAAAGTGTGTGTACACTATAGACAGATCTATAAACATTTAAACATCATTCACACTAATGCAATAAATATTAAAGTGTATAGAATATTTCAGTGTGTGAATGAATTGTTAGGTATTTTGAAAAATGTCGGTGTCTTAAGTCTTTTCTTCTAGGAACACAAAACTGATGACGTGTAGAAACTGGACTTATATGAAGATCTTGAAGTGGTTTAGAGAATTTACATGAATGATAAAGTTACACCAACAAGGATCTGCAGACACAGCCGTATACAAACACATCCAAGAGCATCAAGGTAAGAACAAGAGACGAAGGGCAGGCCAACACAAAAAACTACAATAGACAGGAAACTACAATAGACAGGAAACTACAATAGACAGGAAACTACAATAGACAGGAAACTACAATAGACAGGAAACTACAATAGACAGGAAACTACAATAGACAGGAAACTACAATAGACAGGAAACTACAATAGACAGGAAACGACAATAGACAGGAAACTACAATAGACAGGAAACTACAATAGACAGGAAACGACAATAGACAGGAAACGACAATAGACAGGAAACTACAATAGACAGGAAACTACAATAGACAGGAAACTACAATAGACAGGAAACTACAATAGACAGGGAACTACAATAGACAGGAAACTACAATAGACAGGAAACGACAATAGACAGGAAACGACAATAGACAGGAAACTACAATAGACAGGAAACTACAATAGACAGGAAACTACAATAGACAGGAAACTACAATAGACAGGAAACTACAATAGACAGGAAACGACAATAGACAGGAAACTACAATAGACAGGAAACTACAATAGACAGGAAACTACAATAGACAGGAAACTACAATAGACAGGAAACGACAATAGACAGGAAACTACAATAGACAGGGAACTACAATAGACAGGAAACGAGGGAGGGCGACTCCAGATGTCCAATAAAAATCCCCAAAAGTTGAGGAGAACCGTTAGATTGGAGCAGAGCAGAGAAGTCAGGATGGAGACGACAGATCTTGAATCTTGAGATGTTCTGCTGTGATCTGAGACAGGAAACACTTAAGCAATGTCAGCTGTGATGGAGAAGACAAGGAACACAAACTACAGAGAAGAAAGCGTTTGATCGGTTCTTCGTCAGGTTCTTCAGGTCTGTAAGAAGGTCACATCAGCGATGTGTTAAAGATAACATCTCTCCTCCTTCCTTTCTCTGGATGGACAGAACCAATCCGGCTTCAGGACTAAACACTCGACTGACGGCACAAACACTGCAAGAACTTCCTTCTGCACTCTTCAGATCCTTCTGCTCACTTTATCATCATATTAATCACATTTAGTCGTTCTGTAGATTATGTTTGTCCTCATCTTGTACTCGTTCCTGTCTAATGTGACGGCGTTACACTTTTATTATGGGGTGGCCGAGGATACTTGAAGAGAAAATAAGTGTGAAACCCTGATCACAATGATCAGACAACATGTTAGGAGTATTGTTTACAGAACAAGTGTCAAATATCTTTATTGTAACTGCGTTTGATCCAAAAGATCTCATGGATGAATGTGGAGTTGTGAAATGTTGTGTAGCAGAGAAACATCGAGCGTTGGACACTTAAACACGATCACATCAGGACATCTTCTCTATTAACACAAGAAGAGACGGTCACACATCTACTTCATGATCCGTTTGTAGGCCATCTGACTCCATCGCTGTATTTCATCTCATCCAGAACACGGATGGGACGTCCCGATAGCCGTCACTTAAACAAACATGTCTGTGCGGTGACATACAAGATCCATCCGTGGCGTTAAAGGATGACCGGCGTCTTGTTCATGCAGGGAATGGAACGCTGAATCAGAAGTGTTCTGACAGAAAGCCATGAAAACTACCGTCAAGTTGTGTAATAAAGTCTCACGAGAGTTCATAAGAATTCTTTTTCTTGATTCTGTTGTTTCGGGTACACGTGACATCAGACCCAAATAACACAGAATAACTGAGCCACATCTGGAGCTAAACACACGACTGAACATGTGAGGAGCGACGCTCAGAATAACTGCGGATGGATCAAACAAACACAATCAGTACAAATGTTCTTATGTCATCTATAAGCTGTGCCAACATCATTATTGATCTGAACACAAGACATTATGGGATAGAAGGGCAATAAACACTGCAAGGATTTACATATATTCATTTATCAGACTCTTTAATCTAAAGTATCTTACAGTATTATACAGTATATATATATTTATCAGACTCTTTAATCTAAAGTATCTTACAGTATTATACAGTATTATACAGTATATATATATTTATATATTTATATATTTACAGTAAACAGAGTTAAGATGTCTTCAAGAACACTTCAGTTCTTATCTGACACTGAGACTCAAACCAACAACCTTCTGATCACCAGAACACAATGATGGAAGATTAATCTATAATAACAATAAATCATCAGAGTTTATTTAAGCAGATCAGAGAAATAATCGATGAATAAACTCCAATAATCAGACATAAAACCTTTAAGTGACATAATCTATAAACACATCAGAAACTCTTTCTGTGACGTCATGGGCGGCCCTTAAAAGAGCCTTTGTGTAGTTGTTGTGTGTGTGTTGTGTTATTTGTTGTGTTATTTGGAGCTGGTGTATTTGTGTGTAGTTGTTGTGTGTGTGTGTGTGTGTGTTATTTGGAGCTGGTGTATTTGTGTGTAGTTGTGTGTGTGTTGTGTTATTTGGAGCTGGTGTATTTGGTGACGGCTTTGGTCCCCTCAGACACGGCGTGTTTGGCGAGTTCCCCGGGCAGCAGCAGACGCACGGCGGTCTGGATCTCTCTGGACGTGATGGTGGAGCGCTTGTTATAGTGCGCGAGACGAGAAGCCTCACCGCCGATGCGCTCGAAGATGTCGTTGACGAAAGAGTTCATGATGCCCATCGCCTTAGAAGAGATGCCGGTGTCGGGATGAACCTGCTTCAGGACTTTATACACGTAGATGGCGTAACTCTCCTTCCTGGACCTCTTGCGCTTCTTTCCTCCCTTACCGGCGCTCTTAGTGACGGCCTTCTTCGAGCCCTTCTTGGGCGCAGACTTCGCTGCTTCCGGCATCTTTCTCTCGGACTCTCTCGATGTACGATGACGCGCGTGCGCCGGGCGGGGACATTTATACGCTTCTCTATGCAGATTCGCACAACTCTACTCGCTCTCTGATTGACTGTCGTCGTCATTAGCAGAACCCTTTGAACGCTCCTATTGGCCGGTTCAGAGTTCGAAGAGTAGGAACGAGAGCCAATGAAAGTGTTTCCCGCCCACAGCACACCCTCCCCCACCCGCTTCAGTTTCTATTGTGTAGAATTTCCGCTTTATTAACTTTATTATTTTATATCAAATAAAGATTATTTTATATCTGATAGAGGGAGCTTTATTTACTTATGTTTAATGTATTTAAAAGTACGAACTATATATATATATATATTTAAATATATTTATTTAAACATAATAATAATATTTACTAAACACTAATTATATATATATAATGTTTTACTTTATTTAGTTGTGTTTAAATAAAAATGTCAGGAATTCTTTTGTTGTAGAATATTTTTGTTATATGTTAAACTTGTATAGATGTATTGGTGAGAAGATATTTAGAAGAAAAACCCTTGACTGGCACACACTGACTTTGATTGTTTTTGTGTTAAATAGAATAAATAATATAAAGTGTAAAGATTGAAGCAGATTCTGTTCTAGATTAATTATTTGGATCTTAACAGAACTGAGAAATAAGAAAATAATTTTATATTTTGTTTAAATGAACATAAGGATTTGGAACACACACATCTCCTCCTGTCAATCAAAAATAAATAAATAAATATTAGTATTTATATAATAATTAATTAAATAATTATTAAGAGTATTTTATAACTCTTTATTTGTTAATTTTCTTTATTTAATAATACACACATAAGAGAGAAAGACTATACTTTAATGATTTTCTCATGATTCGACCCTTTGTGACTGATATATAAATATAAATATAAATATAAATAAATATATAAATATAAATATAAATATAAATATAAATAAATATATATGTGGTGCGAAAAGAATATATAATTAGTCCTTAAGATAATTAAATCCTAAACTTTACAGAACTTTTGAGTTCAATCTTCTTTATTTGACATTATGAGTTTGTTTTATTCTGCTTGTTATGATCACAAAATAATTTAACAAAGAGGAAATGTGTGACATTACAGAACATTGATCCATATGATCCTCTTTTATTTGCATATTTACATCCCAATAAGACTCTAAGATGACATTAATATCCGTCGTTTTATGGTCACAATGGGATATATTCTGTCTAGTGGTGAGAATTCTACTCAATATTATTTAATTTCATTATTTAATCCTCAATGTTGTCTCTCTTAAACAAGTTATTCCTCTTTAAATCTATTTAAGAGCCGGAGAAATGAATCACAATCTGTGCCGGTGATGATCACATCTCAACACTGACCCATAGATGTTCCGGTGATGATAACCTCTCAAAACTGACCCATAGATGTGCCGGTGATGATAACATCTCAACACTGACCCATAGATGTGCCGGTGATGATTACATCTCAACACTGACCCATAGATGTGCCGGTGATGATTACATCTCAACACTGACCCATAGATGTGCCGGTGATGATCACATCTCAACACTGACCCATAGATGTGCCGGTGATGATAACATCTCAACACTGACCCATAGATGTGCCGGTGATGATCACATCTCAACACTGACCCATAGATGTGCCGGTGATGATCACATCTCAACACTGACCCATAGATGTGCCGGTGATGATCACATCTCAACACTGACCCATAGATGTGCAGCTGATGATCACATCTCAACACTGACCCATAGATGTGCCGGTGATGATCACATCTCAACACTGACCCATAGATGTGCCGGTGATGATAACATCTCAACACTGACCCATAGATGTGCCGGTGATGATAACATCTCAACACTGACCCATAGATGTGCCGGTGATGATCACATCTCAGCACTGACCCATAGATGTGCCGGTGATGATAACATCTCAACACTGACCCATAGATGTGCCGGTGATGATCACATCTCAACACTGACCCATAGATGTGTCGGTGATGATCACATCTCAACACTGACCCATAGATGTGGAAAAAGTTTTGATAGAAAAGTTTTATGTCACTTAAAGAAACTTCCCTGGAGGAGAAAAACATCTCAACAGAACTTTCTGTGAATGTAAGATTGTGTATTTTAACGTAGATATCATAGAAAAGATCAATTAAAAGTCCTGACAATTAAAAATAGAGATGATCATTTTCTTCACATTGAAACTTTGTGTATTTGTTTTAGCAATCATTTTAAACCAATAAGCACATGTTGACCAGTTTAAATAAAGCATCACCCACTGTTACCGAGAAAAAAATGGTTTTAAACGGTTTCAGACAGGAAGAAATCTTGACCACAGTATCTGTACAAAACAGATCCAGATCATCCACAGGAAACTAAAGTTCAGAGATGAGTCACTGACAAATGTCAAACAGCCAATGTTCTGTCATCTCTACGCTCGTTAGTTTAGAACAAAATGACCACACTCACATGTTCATATAACTCCGATAAAACTCTACAATAGTTTCAACGTTCGGAAATGCTTCGTCTAAAGACATCTGAACAAGAAGCCCAAATGTGCCCACATAAAGGCCCTTACATATCTGACCCTTGAACTTATACACTTTATAAGTATAGTTAAGTTAAGGTCAAGAATATATAAAAGTATACGTTATTTAGTAATTTACTTGTTAGAGTCATAATTACACTTGGGACTCAGTTGGCACATTTTCTCGTTTATAGAAGTATACTTTTCTACTTGACTTGTATTTCATAAGGACCCTACGCCTGCTTGCCTCCATCGCTCCTGATGACCTTCCCTGTATCTCTGAGGTTATCTCTGGGAACAGTTTCTCTCAAATGAATCCGTGATCTGCTCGTAAACTTAACTGTCAGTTGAAGCTCTGGAGATGAAGTGCATGTGTTTGCATGCCCATGGAGTTTGGAAACATGATGCCATCGTGCCATATGGGCTCCCATCTTGAATGCCCTGCACAGAAGGATTTGTCTCTGTAGTTAACAGGGACTTAGACTTTGATGAAGATATCTTATAGGAAAAACCCTAAGAAAGTAAAGGCACGTTAAATACAAACTTTAGCAACTACTTCTATACTAGCCAGATAACAAGTTTTAACCTCAGTTAAATAACTGCTGAGGTTACTAATGTCAAGCTAAGGGTGTTCATAGAATTCATAGAATCAGATTATAAACTCATTTTATTACAGTGTTTTTAATCATAGTTTTATCATCAAACATGAGACTCTTTATCTTGACCAGACCAGACAATAATGGGGCAGACACACAGAGTTCTTGTAGTGTCTAAGTAATGAGGAGATTGCTGACTAGTTTAGAATGGGCCTTGCAGCATACATCTGTTCTTTATAGAATCCATACAAAGTTTTGCTACACTAATCAACAGGTCAAATTTGATAACGTAACATTGCTTGAGTAGCAATGAGAGATTGCTCTATATCATAAAATCTGCTATAAACAACAGTTATCACGGGAACAGTTTCACCGTTTGAATTACGCCGCCACTCAGAACTTAAACACAGATATATAAACACAGGGAATGAAACTCCAGAAGTGCTTTACACAACAGAAATTCTCACCTCAATTTGCGACTATTACACAAGGCAGCAGTACATATCTTAATAAGTTGGTTTCGATCCACATATTAAAAGACGAGAAACAGAACAAGACTTTCTGTAAACATGCACAATGACATCCAAACAATGGAAAGTGGAAACTCATTCTCAGGACCGCACCACACGATGTTGCTCGTTAGCGGATCACAGGGATCTGTATCATCTTATATCATCTACAGAGGTTTGGTTGAGCAAAGCAGGATTCTAGTAAGTAGAGCTTTGCAGTAGTCCAGCTTTGACAGGAACAGAGCCTGGTCTAGGATTTGTGTCGCATGTTCGGAGAGGAAAGATCTGATCTTCCTAATTTTGTAGAGCAGGAATCTGCAGGATCTGGCAGTGGTGGCAACATGACCAGTGAAGTTAAGCTGATCAACGATTATGACTACTTAGTTTCTGGCTTTCCTGGAGGGCACAATTTATGATGATCCTTGTTGAAGAGAGAGGTTGTGATGGGTATTTGGCTTGGCAGAGGTGATGATTCATCATCCAGACGGAGATGTCACACTGCATGCTTAGATGCTGACTGAAACTTTCAGATATATAGGATGAAACGTTACGTTAAGCGGTGGGTTAAACGCATAACAGTCATAGGTGAAGCCATGCTTTCGAATGGCAGATCCATATGAGGTCATGTAGATTGAGAAGAGCAGCGGTCCAAGCGCTGAGCCCTGAGGTACAACGGTGCAAAGATGTTGCGATTTTGAGACTTCACCTCTAAACGAAACGACAGGAACCACTGAAGGGCTGTGTCGGAGACACCTGTTGTCTTGGGAGTTAAAAAGAAAATGCAGGGATTAACGGTGTCAAAAGCATCAGAGAGGTCTAGTACAAAGATAATCATGGATTTTGATGCTGCTCCTACCAGCCTTAGGTCTTCAACAACTGAAAGCAGTTAAGTCTCTTTGGAGTGTCCAGTCCTAAAGAATGAATCGTTGCTGTCCAGGTGCTTGTGCAGAGTAAGGTAAAAGAAGAGTCGGTAGAAGAGCTTACTCTCAGTTTAATAGTTCAGTGATACAAACAGTGAAGAGGTTCCTGTAATCCTCTCAGCCGGACAATGTGGAAGGCTTTTTAAGATGCAGTTTAATGTTTTTTCAGGAAGGACCAATTGGAAAAACATAGCAGCTAAGATCCTGTAACATGATGAAAAGAGTTGAAATTTAAAATTAATTTAAAGTTTCAACTACATATAACTGGTGCATGTCAAACCAGTCGTTTACATTGTCTTTTATTAAAGAAATATTATGAATAGCTTATGATAATTCATTTATAACAAATATGAATAAGTAATAACTTGTCTTTTGAAAGTTTTAATGTTTAAAAGCAGAGTATTTGAAAACAAATTAGACAGAGTCGAGCTGAGCCAATCAACAATAAGAGGCATGATTTTAATTGGCCAATTTTAAAAGCAACAACTGTACAGACGGTGGTTACCCTGCCTTTAAGTAAGATTGTGGCTTGACAACTATTTCCCAGGACAAGCATGGATGGAAAGAAAGGATAGATGATATACAAACACTTTTTCGTATCCCTAATACAACAGAGTACATCACTTCTATAGGTTTACATGACATCTATATGCAGAAGTAAATATCATGCTTTACCTTGACCTAGTTTAACTAACAATACATTTCTATTATAAGTATCGCTCTGAAACACCCAGCCTCAGTTTGCACATGTTTGAAAAGGAACTTTATGACAGTAAAGTGTGGCAATCATCTGCAGCTTTTGTTCCTACAATTACACAATGAAAATGATGTTGCTTCTGTGCAGGTGATGTTGCACACGGTCATATTTCACCAAGGAACATGCATCTAAGGTTTGAGCTTTGTTGCATTTGAAAAACAATTCACAGCTGAAGATGTTGAGATACCACCAGACCACAGAGCTCCCGCTGTGAGAAAATAAACATCACACTTATACTTTTACTTTTTTCACATTTCTTTAAATACATCGCATCTATGCACACACCGTTAAGCTTAGATGAGAAAAAAAACTTGACCCTGTCTTGGGTACATGCAAAACATCACAGACTATGGAAATAAATGATATTTTTGTTATTTATTG